>VZTL01049165.1:0-40272 GCA_013400535.1 Scopus umbretta | reverse complement strand
CTGGGTGGGGGTCTGGAAGCCAGGCAAGGTCAACATACCATGGTTGATGTATTTTTTTTCCAAAAAATCACTCAAAGTTAGATTTAAAAACTTAAGAAAAACACTGGACTTCGTGATTCCTTCCAAACCTTTTTTGCTGGGCTCTGGACTAAATATCGCCATAGTTATAGAGATATTTTGCTAACAAAAGAATCTATAGAGACTAAATACACCTCAGAATCATATTTTCTTGATATGATTACTGGCTAATTGGAGTCTAACAAGTCAAATACTATGTAAACTGATTTACTGAATTGTCTATATTAAAGGTGGAGTGAGCACTACTGGTATTCAAGGAAGTCAATGCACCAATCATTTTGGTATAATTAATGCATCATCAACCCTTCTGCAGTTGATACTAACAGGTAAACTAACTTAGAATTTTCAAAGGATTCTGTACCCGGTGATGCAAATGCTTGGTGAGCGGAATTAATTTTCATGTTAGTAACAGTCCTATGCATAAAGGGACTGCAAAATGCTCTCCTCTTTGCGTGAGATATGCTTGTTTATACATATAAAGTTAAGGCATTCAAAAGGGATTATGTACAGATATAATTACGACTTTCTTAATGCAAGTATTACTGAAATACCATATAGTAATATATGGACATTGTAATCACGTACTGTTCAGCATAGCATTTCTTCTAGGTATGTTAATGCCCCTAAACAATCATTCAAAGATCCAATTCTTCAATGATGTCCAGGTACATTCTTATGGAAGAGAAGTGGGATGCAGTAACAGAGGGACTGTCGTAAGCTTGTTGGTATCCTTGGACCAGTCATTGTGCTGCTTTGGAAAATAACAGCTGTCTGTTACTAAGTTAATATTGCTGACATCTTTTAGCCAAGTGACCACATACCCAAGTGATATGACAGTGATTGTGGCATATTCTTAGGACTGCAGAACACTGCTGAATATATTAGCTAAGACACTTGCTTCGAGTTCCAAGGACCAGGAAATCCCTTTTCTGCCTTGCTGTGATTTGGATAAACTTGAAGAGTGAGAAAATAGACTCCCTATGTGTACATACACATTTTCTGATACAGTAATGAGAAATGCTCACCTATCTTGCAAGAAATAGTCCGTGTTTCTACGCATTATTTTAATTAAATTTCTGGGAAGAAGGGTTGTTATGGGGTGGTAATTTAAGCTCTTTTTGCAACAGAAAGGACTATGTCCTTGATATCCTCTACACATGTATGTTAATATTAACAATAGTACAGCTTCTTTGGAACGTAACAGGACGTTGCAGATACGTCATTAAAGTAGTACATAAGCACAGACATCAGAGCAAAATAATAAAGATATTGTGTCTTGTAGAGCTATTAAAAATCCTTCAGGATAATGCTGAGTATTCAAAAACACATGTGGAGTTTTATCTTTGTATTTATCAATACCCAAATTATTGCTTAAATTAAACTTCTGAATATATACAGATAAAACAGATAAAATATTTTTGTCATCACTGCAGGAGAAAAAGGGGTGTCTGGAGACGCTGCTGTGAAATTTATAAAATTAGCTTTCAGCTATGAAGAGTGGGACGTGTTTGATTCTGCTGTTGAATTTGTTGTTAATTTTCTTCAGGTAATCCGGAGGCTATTTAGACATTCTTTATGTAGTCTTTTCCTATGAGGGTAAGGAAGAGTATTCAAAGTACATATTTTAAAAACAAATTTCTATTGCTTGTTTCTGTCTATTAGGCTCAAGATGATCCAACATGGAAGAAAGCTGAAATGGAACTCAAACTTCTTACACTGATGCAACCTTTACTATTTCCAAGAAAATTTAAACACAATTTTTCTATTAGTGAAAATAATACCAAAGAAGCTAGAATGCCTCATGGTTCTGAAAAGATGCAAACATTCATAAGTGAGTGTTGTTCAGTTATAGCTGTGTTTGCATTTTGTTTATGATTTAAAAACTATTTAATATGGTGCATGCAGTATTTATGACAAAAACTAGCAATTGAGGAATTGCAACCTACTGAATTTTGTCCAGTTTTCATTTGCCAAAATATGACTTTGAGTGTAAAATAGCATGTATGAATGGATGTTTTCAGACAGGTTTTCAGGAATAAAGTGAAACAGACATGTTGACTTTATTTTGTCTTTATACTCCATTTATGTAAAATTTCTTGGCATCGAAGGAAAATAAATTAGTTAAAGCATCTGTAATCTCATTGTATAACATTCCAAAAACTTGCAAATGTCTTGAAAACTTTCCATTTCCAAAACCAGCAATGCTCAGTTTTCACAGAAAGTGAATAAACTTGGGAATATCTGTCCACTTTGTATTTACTTATTTATTTGTTGCAGTATCTGCTGGCATGAATTGGTAAATCAATTCACTCAGATGTTTTAAAACATAGGTTTGTAACTAGAAATAATATCTTGCCTTTCCTTTTCTTCCTTTTTTATAAACATTGAATGTAGAGGGTTCCTTAAAGCATGGAGAGCCTTCTCATGATCTTATGATTTTGGCAACTACAGTGTTTTCCTGTGTCTCCACATCTAAGCAGGTATAATAAAATTAGAGACTTTTCTTCTGAATTAATCACATAATCTGTAGTGAATGCATATAATTTAAGACCAAATGAATCAGTTTCATGATTAACAAACTACAAAAATGAAATAGCAAAAATGAAAAAATATACCCATAAGATGTGATCAATTTGTGGTTTAAAAAAATAATATTTGTTTCCATTTTTTTGTTTTATTGGTGCTATGTACTCAGGCTACTTTAAAAATGTTTAATGGATATTAAATCCATTTGGAATATCATAGAGCTAATTGCATGTTTCAGCTAATCAAGGAGAGAACAAATTTCTCATACTAGATTTAGGTGGGAAAATATGCTCAACTATAGAAAACATTTCTGCAATATTTATAGAAGTGGGAACAGTGACTCTAAGGAATGATAATGCCTTCATAGTAGCAGTGTGCCTGCAATTTAAGATAAATTCTCACTGCAAACAAACAAACAAGAAGCAGCAACGACAAAAGCAAAGAGAGTGGGACTTTTTGTGCTGAAGTCTGTACTATAGAATAATCCCATTATATATCTAATGGTTTATTCCCAGAGTAACCACTTTTAGCTTACTTGCTCAAACTGAGTTTTCCCTTAATGTGCTACTGTCAGGTGAAAAAAATTACAGTGCAATGTCTCCACTAGCATTTCAACTAAAATATTTTGTGATCCAAAAGACTAATGAAAATTTTTCCTTAGAAAAAATGTGTTCTGCTAACATGGTGTATGTCTTAACTGCAAAATTAATTTTACATATATTTTGAATATTTTCCCAGTCTGAGTGTAACTGGGGCACACACTTATTAGCTGTAGTGTAATGTTTTCAGTCAAAATATCCTGTCTGTGAGGTAGTTATACCTTTAGATAGCATGATTTGTCATTTTTTTACATAAGCACTGTAGTATGGAGACAGGTTACCTGGATTTAAACTCTTCTGGTTCTCATACAGTTTCCTACAATCTCCTTAGTACCTAATCTGTCTGGGCAAGAAAGACAAATTATCCCCTGAATATTAGTGAATTCACTGATGGTGAACTGATACAGCTGAGCCAATCTAACAGCTTGCTGCCACCAAATGAGTGGCAAAAGTAATCTTGATTTACTTCTTTTTCAGTCTTTTTCTCCCCTCACTTCTCAATACCAATATCCCTGAAATTGTATGCTCATGCACATGTAAGTGTACAGATAGTATAGATATAGCAGGTTTGAGTTTCATTGCACCTGAGATACTAGTCCAACTCTGGCATAAATGGCAATAAAGATGTGTACTGATCCTTAATCACTGTTCAGAATATGTTTAATACAGTGTAGATGGACTCTATTGCCTTTTAAGATGTGTTAATTAGGAGGTTAACTGAATAGAGTTTTGAGTTTGTTAATTATTCTCTTCATAAGATGCAGATGTCTTTTAACATTTCTTTCAGTTGTTAGATATTCCACTCCAACTTTTTTTTCTAGTTGTTTAAGTTGCTCTTTACTGGTCCCTCATCTGAGATGTGCCAATAACCTTTGGAACTACTCTGTTGATACAAAATGAAACCTGCTAATTTAGATCTTCTGCAAATATTTAAATACTGTAACAAAAAAAATCCCGAAGTTAATATAACAGTTAAATTACATTACTTAGATTTCCCAGAATGTATTTACTATTATAACATTTGACAGATAGTTAATTTGCTTGTCTCTCCCATGTAATTTTCATCTCACTGCTTCCTTTGTCTGTGTGACTTTTAAAAGCTTGACAATAAAAAAGGAAATACAAAAACCTTGAACTCTAAACCCACTTGTATTGTTGGAAGAAGAAAAGCTTGGATGGTCTACAAGAAATTACTTTAAAAAAAGTATTTCTTAAGCTTTCAAAATGTTGTCATCCCTTATAAGAAAGTTAAATATGTTGATTTATTTACTTTGAAAAAATTTGGGAGTATTTATATACTGTATATACATACCTGTTTCTACAATTATATTGTTTTTTTCTTTCCAGAATATCCAACCTGACAATGAAATCATTGTTGATATAATAATGTTTTTGTGGCAGAAGTGTAAAACAGGACTTCAGAGAATCCAAATGAGTGGAAGTGACTACTTAAAACATATCCACAACTACAAAGCTTACAAAGTACTCCTTATTATAATGTATTTCTCTTAATATGAGTGCAGTCTGTATAGTAAAGCCAAGATAAAATACTCTTCTCCAGCCTAAGTAGATTTTCTTACGGTAAAATGCAGATAAATCTTCTTCACTGACAATGTGTTGTATATACACTTTGAACAGACTGTGCTCCCATATGCCAGTATCAAAATACTTCTTACCCTTTTCCCAGTAAAGGAACCCATTCTCTGCCAGTGGGCCATGATAGAAGCTAAAATAGTGAAAGCATTGGGGCATGATGTAAGAAGCAACATTTGGTGTGTTGTGGTGGAAAATATCAATATAGTTCAAGAAAGTTCCCTAGATCAATTGAAGAAAGAGGGAAAAACCTTACAGCTTAAGAGAAGTGGCATGAAGGTCAACAGGATTTGGCCTGCTGGGTAGAGTCACAGCCTTACCTTGAACTCTTCTTGAGACTGAGAGGCTCTTGGGGAAATGCAGTCTTGTAAAGGATAATTTACACTAGTTTCTCTGGGCTGCCAGTTGATGCTGACCAAACAGTGTCTGGAGGAGTTAATTTTGTGGCCCTGATCCCTATAATAAAATAGTTGAGAGATTCACCAGAAGGTAATGTACTTTCCTCAGTGTGTACAACAGACGCATTCAGGTCTCCTTTATACTGTTTAAGCGGGAAGATGTGGGGATAAATGAGAGGCAAATGATCAAATCTGCTGTAAGGCTTACCACACTATGACAAGGTATAAAAGTTGCACCCATAGTTCTATTATTCTATTATTCTATTATTCTATTATTCTATTATTCTATTATTCTATTATTCTATTATTCTATTATTCTGTTACTCTATTCTAATATTCTATTCTATAGTTCCATATTCATAAACCTTTCTAAACTAATAAAAATAATAATATTCTAAAATAAAAAAGTCTGCTGTCTGAAGACATAGGGGCTTCAGAGCAGCACAAATTCACCATCTTGGTCTGGGGGCATTCAAAAAAAGAAGACAAATCCAAAAAAGGAGTTGTGTCCAGGTTTATGAATCTTTTTAAACAATTTTGAGTGCAAAACCCTATGTGCCTCTGTAATACATAAATAGCTTCCTAAAATTTGTCTTGACTTTGTCCTGATTCTTTTTCTTTCCCTTTCTCCCATTTTTAGTGGGTTCATATACTCTGGATAATAAATGAAGTAATTCAGAAGAGCAGCATAGCAGACACTAACGTTGTAACGCTTGCAGAGATAACCTTATGTCTAACTGCAGTATTGGAAAACGTAGCTGATTCTACAAGTAAATCTGAGAAAAAAGCAGGTAAAGCTTTCAACAGAAATGTAGTTGTCTTTAAAGATTGGAACTTTTCTGAGTTGAAAACTTTTGCAAACACTCATATTCAAAAATTGTTGTAAAGAGAGTGTTGAGAGTAGAATAATAATTTTTGTACATGTGATTTCATCCATAATCAGAGCTAATGAAACCTGGTTTTCAAAGGATTTATTCAAAGGGTTTATGCCTTACTTCCTTGCATTTCCAGTTCTGCTGAAGTATACATTTTGAATCACATCTTTTATGGTTTGCCCTTCCCACAGGTCTTCTACATGTCTCTTAGGGCCTTCAGAGTAGCCTCAGATCACTTATATGTTCTCTGAATATTGACTAGGCAGAAGGCAGTGTGTGCTGCAGCTTGTTTGGAGCATTCAAGTGCTGGTTGACTAGTAGCAGGCCAAACAGAAGAGGAAAATATTGAGGTCGTACTGAAGCTTTTGCTTTTATTGGGCCATTGATTTGGATCTCTTAACTACACAAATCTTGATTTTTGTATAGGAATTCAATAGTATTTGAAATGGAACTTAACTTGGTTGACATTATTGGGATATAATCCAGTCACATTAAACAAATTTCCTTACAAAACCTGGCTAACACTGTAAAATACGCATATTCAGACATACTTTTAAAAGTTCTCTGTTGTTGTGGATGTAGGATCTTGGAATATGAGTCATATTTCTTGTAATTATTTTGCAGTTACTAAAGAGTAGATTTTAAGGACCCTTTTAGAGCATATGTAGGAACAGGAGAGAATGACTACCTTTTGCTGGTTTTGAAAGTAAGAAAATCTTGGAACAGTACTAGTCCATTAAAAGGTAGAGTAGGTATTATTTTCTGTGAATGTTATGAAAATCACACCATTCTGATGGAGATTGGATGAATCCTCACTGTAGCATCACTTCTATTCTTTTTAATTCTGTTTAAATATGTCTCTTTGGAGGAAAAAAACCTGAATAAATAGGAGCCATTGCTCAAGACAAGCTGATAAATAGCCAGTCAAGCACATGTTTATGCTGAGAAGGGTCTTTTTACTGAATGAATGCTGAGTGAATATAGATTTTCTTACTTATGAGAAAGAGACAGTGAACAAGCAGAAATAATAGGCAAAAGTGGCACAAGGAACACAGGAGTGACTAGAAGTTTGTCCTGCTGAAAGGGCAAAAAATTAATTTATTTTGATGAAAAAATAAACTTTTGACAGGCTAGAGGGCTGTAAACAAGACCAAAGAAACTGCTTCCTCTTGTTTTGGAAAGCAAAGCACAATTCTGGGTGCATTCTTTACAAATGAAAATAATTTAAACAATCCAAATAAAACTCATAAAGGTGATAATACCCCTACAAGGAATATTAAATTGAAATAGTATATATCACAAAAGTATGACCGCACATTGAAATAGTATATGTCATAAAAATATGACCTCGCATATTTACAAATGCTCCTATAAGATAAATTAGCATTAAATGCACTGTGAATTGGACAACAATAGATTTGAATCGACTTAAAAATGGAAAATTGATATGAATGGTGGCATTGGTAACATACAACAATGTGAGGAACCACAAAATGAGTCCAAGTTTCATTGGCTTGAATATAATGTTACTATGAAATACAGTGTACATTTAAAAATACAGCATTATTGGATAATCATTGTCCTGNAGGGGGAGGGTGAGCGAGCAGCTGTGTGGTGCTTGGTTGCCGATCAGGGTTAAACCACAACAATCATACACTGAATTAGTATAATTGTAGATATGTAGCTATGTAGCTATGTAGATATGTGTTTAAACCCTGAAAAGCTTTTCAAGAAACAATATAATTACCTCTCATAGTCAGTACTGAAGAACTGAATTATTGCCTGACTCTTAAGTTAGTAGTAGAGCTGGTCAAATGGTACTGAATTTTCTATTTCATTTTTGCTTTCTGATTTTCTTCCCATAAAAAAGAAAAAAGAAGTGCCTCTCTCTCGCAAGATGAAGCCTGTGATATTCCTGAAATACTAATGGTAATGTCTAATTTGTTTTCATTAATACAGCATTTTTGAATGGCATAAGAACACTTATTTCTGCTTGAAGCTTTTAATACAGTTTTGTATTTAGTTTTATGGAGTTGAAATGTTTCACAGAATCATGCTAGTGCAGAGGAAAAAAACAAAGGTATTTTTTTCAAATGAAATAAAATCTGAAAATTTTCCTATAGTCTCTTAGAGTAATCTGTGATATGGAAGAAGTTTTAGTTGAAATATTTTTTTCAGCATGATCATACTGATTTCCACTGTACACTCTTTTTTATGCCAATGTATAGTACCAGCTTTAAATGGTTTAATAGCACATTTTTTAAAGATACAAAGATACAAACTTAAGTCCTTGCTTCATTTAGGGAAATATTTTGGGTTGTGCTTTTGTTAGGTTGTTTTTGTAAGGGTGACATGGAGCAGATGGAACATCCTGAGTGTCCTTGCTTTGTTCAGTGTGTTCAGTGCTCAGCACTTAGCAGAAGTGTCCTATCAAATAGTTCAAAATTATTTACTAAAACATATTAAGAAGAAAACACATGTATTAGTCTGAGGATTCGGGAATTTTGTCAATGATATGTTTTAATGCTTACACACATGGAGAAGCTTTAATTCAGTGATAGTCTACTTAAAAGCATTGGTTTCTGAAAAATCAGTGTTTTCTTAACAGCATCTAATGGAACATTGAAAAACTGCTTGTGAAAAATACTGTTTGTCAGCTTAATTCTCTAAGTCCTGTTTCATTCTGCTATAAGCTAACTGTTTGAGTTAGTAAATTGTTTCTTGAGAGCTGAAGGAAAATCAGACCTAAATTAATTGAAATTATTTGAAATTTAAAACATTGATATTAGGATGTGAAAGCATGGAGAGCAGTGCCTATGTAAAGATTATTTGACAGAGTTTAAACTGCAACAGCTAAAACTAATAGCACTTCTTATAGTCCATATTATAACTTTTAATGCTGTTATCTAATAAAATATGTTTCTATGTATTTTCATTTCAGAAAAGTCCTACAGAGCAATTACAAGTTGCTTATGAAAATCTTGAAAAAGCAATTAATGGAATGAATGCATTTCGCTTAAGGACCATTCTACCAGATGGAAAGTCGATATTTGACAACTGCTGTACAAAGGTAAAGTCTACAAAAAGCTACACTGCAACAAAATCTATAAATAATGTATTGCATTTTCATGACACAAAACTGATATTTTCTTCATACTTAGAAATCTTAGCATTATCAAATGTACCTCATCTTCCTGGTGTGTGTAAGAAGAGAACCGAAAAAATAAATCTCTGTAGAGTAGAAATAGATTTTTTTATCTTTCAGTAATAAACTATAAACTCTTTTAGGTTTTCTTTGCCATTTTCTTTTGGAAATAACCATCATTTGTAGCTTTCTCCTATAAAATAAAAGCAGAAATCCTTTTCCTATTTATTGCTTGCAACTGTTTGTTATTAAAATTAATTTTTGCTGTTGAGAAGAATTCAGATTTTTAAAATATTATCATTCTACACCAATATGATCTTTGTTTTGTGGACTGGTAGCACAATAAGATAAATTTTTCTGCAGTTTCAGATTTATTATTATTCCAGTTTCCTATTGATTCTCAGGTTTTGTCTAGTTTTCTTTGTCCATTATCCATGCTTTCTCTGTCTAGTCATTCTCCTTCCTTCCATGCTTTCTTGAATGACTGCATATTACACAGATATGAGAAATTTCAGTGTTTGTGAGTTTATTGAAATAATAATATCAATGTCAAGCTAAATGCAGTAAGCTAAGTAATAAAAGTTTGTGTTTGCTTAATTGCCACTTCCTATTTATTAGGTGGACTCAAATGATCAGAATTTAAATTCTGTTTTGGGATGTGGTAATGATAAGACAGGAACAGGTAATGGTTTTATAATGGATTTACACTTGGAGCTCATTCAAGCCCAACATCGAGTAGCTGTGAAACTTCTTAAAATGGCACAAGGTAGGTTTCAGTAAAGCTAAATGATCTTCATAGCTTGATTAGAGGCCTATGTTAATATATTTTGTAATACTAAGAAGTAAAGGAGTATCTGCTTTCTGAAGAGGAGCTGATATTGGGCAGTTGGTATGCCATGTATAGAGGAAATAATGTACCGAATTTGCAGAATTTAGATTTACCACATGATACTAGTCTCTAAGCCATATGCAACCAATGGGACTTAAACTTTATTAACAACTACTGGATTTTATTTCTAGACAGTTTGTTGTGGCATTTCAGTTATAATATTAACTGTTACAGTGTCAGTAAGAGAGAATTGGGGGATGCTCTGCAAAAGTTTTTTTCTGTAATGCAAATTTTCTCTCTAGAGAATGACTTGAATATTTTATTCAATGCTCTTTGTAATCTGAATTTCCACTGTGAAGTTGTCCTTATCTCTTCCCAGTCAGCAGATACCTGACTCTTGCCAAATGCCTTCTGAAAAAAACTTGGTCTCCCATTCCTGGTGTTTGTTTTTTTTTTTTTTTAAAATAAAAAGCTAGTATTAGTTTGTCACTGCAGTGCTCCCCTGTGCACTGCTTTCTATGATCAAACAAGATCCCTCTTTTCCTGTGATGTTAGTATAACTACTAAAATTGTTAGAGCATGAGGGTGGAATATTTTTAGTGGCATGATCAGTCCAAGAAATTCTCCTTGAACCAGAGAAAAGAATATGAGATGGAGCAGAGCTTTACTACAAAACTGCATATTAACCCCTCTCACTGAAATTTTCTCAATAGCAATATCAGAATGAATAACTCAGGATTTCCTTCCCACATAGGTGCTCAAAAGGATGACAGAAGTCTTAAGTCTAGCAAGTCTCATGTGAAGAATATTAAAGATTTCCATTATTTAACAGGTAAGGCTTACTAATTAAGATTCTAGAAGAATAATAAATTAGTGCTGCTATTTTGTAAATGTTTTTAAATATCTATTTTACAGAGGCATTTATAATGAGAAAAATAAAAAGGAATAAGCTATCCAGAGCAATCTTTTTGATGCAAAAGGCTGCACAGAAATTCCCTAAAGAGTTAACCACTTCTTCACAAAGGCAGCTACTGGAGGTAATAAAAAAAAAAAAAAAAAGGTATAAATTCTTCACCACTATCACAGTTTTTCATGTTCTGTATAGTTACGACTTGGATTACTCCTTCTTACAAAAAGAAGAAAAATGGAAGAAACTTGAGGCACATTGGGTGTTTTTAACTTCTGTTGTTGATTTTTCCCTGTGAAGTTTCATTATGATGAACGAATAAAGTAACTTAAAACAAGGAAAGAGCACATCCCCAAATTTTGTGCACGCAGGAAACCTGAAAGAAGATATGAGCTTTCTTTCTACACTTAATTACCTAGACTTTGCAATTATGAACCTATGCCTTGCCAAAATACCATGCAGGTTTCCTTCTCTCCATTGTAACTTTCAACATCCTTCTTCTTCCAAGATCTGTAAGCTGTCTTACATTACTTTGGCTGGTGATGATGATATGGGGTTTATTCTATTCTTATTAAATAAGCAGTTTAGAAGTTGGAGATTTTGGAATTTATTGAGGCTAAAAGTAGATTCTTCATGGACTCATTTCAAAGTCTTATTGAAATCAGTGGGACTCTTTCCACTGAGCTTTGCAACAGATCTGCCCATGAAAATTGCCTTCTCATCAGTGGGGTATAAAAATTCTTTATAGCCTGTACAACAGATAATAGAATCTGCAATTCTTACTGTATAATAGATGAAAAAGTTTTTTAAACAAGAAGTTACTAGAAGGTGGGGTTTCTTAAAGTGCTACAAATTTGGAAGCATGATAGTTAACCCACATATCTTTTATGTCAGAAGAATGCAAAAACTGGGTCAGAAAAGATATACACTAAAAATTTCTCTCATATATTTGTAAAATATATGGCATTTATGAGTATAAGATGTGATATGGTGTGAAAGTTGAAACTGTAGTCACCAGTGAAGACTTAAAAGCAATTCCCAAGAAATATGTATTTATCCCAAACAAACATTTGCAAAGGCCTTATACTGACCTTCACTATATTTTACTTCTGTGCACTTTTCACAGAGAAAGATGTAGGTACAAGAATATAATATATTTGCAGCCAGTTGCTGGAAAATGTCAAAATTAACTTTGCCTGGACAATCTTAGCATGATCTTCTTTGATATTTGTACTATGACAAAATATTTAATTATACGCTCAATTAATTTTCCTCCTTGAGGTGGATGGTGCTCAGTTCATGAACAGCAAATCCATACCTTTGTTTTCATGCTTCTGAGTAGAAGATTTTGCCTTTTTTATCGTAGGACATCCAAGAGATCTATATAGAATTACTCATATTTTCTGGTCTTTTCTACTGTACTCAGCACAATATGATATAAGTCTGTTCTTATTACGCTGCAAAATAGGAAAGCAGTTTATTCTTTGTAGAAACATACAAAAACTTTTTCTCATGCAGTAAACCACCAGGTAGATATGAAAGCTTCTGAGTCATATGTGTATACTCATCTACATCACACTGCTTAACTTCTTCAGCTACTGCGTACCCTTCAATTTTTTAAATTTTTCTCATGGTTGTTTCATTCTTCCTTCCTGTCCTGTATGTCTAGTTGGACACCCAGGTCTTTACAGAACTGGGTACACTGGTAGTTCTTGTTGGCCAGCTGTAAAATTGAATTAATGTGATTAAGTTAATACCACAGTGCAACTCTGTGGCAGAGGCAGGGATAAAATGTGGGTTTTTTTATAGTGACATTTGGCTTCCTTAACTGTAAGATTATTCTTTCTCCTCTTGCAACACCACCACATTTATTATCTTCCAAGTTCTACAATTAATGAAGTACAGGTCACGCAGTACCACTTTCAGTCACAACACTATCTTTATCCAACCTGGGAGCAGTTCCATCCTTGCACTAATAAGAAATATGTCCTCAGAGAAGAATGAGTCTGTGATTCTTTTAATTAAAAATTTTATCACAGTACAGCTTACCATAAAGAAGTATAATTTTTAAGGAAGCAGTGAAGTTTCTAATTACCAATTGCAAAAGTTGAATGGTTGTGTGAAGATCTGTTAAGGTACAAGTTTATAGGACTGTCACTGAATAACCAATAACTTGGGATTTTCTTTTTCAGTTTATCTTTCAGACTCAGTTCAGCCTAAATCCTTGGTCCAGTGTATGGTACTAAAAAGTTTCAAATAAAAACCCTAGTTGTAGGAATACATCATCTCTTCTCCTAAAAGAAAGTAATTTGTCCAAGGCATGCCTGATCTCTTCATCTCTGGGAGCTGGCCTTTTTTGCTTTGATTTGCACTGGACAGCTGCCACAGTAAAGATATAAAAGTACTAAGTTCTCAATATTAAATTTCCAAGTTAAGTTTCTCTTATCCTGCCAATGCAAACAAGGTGAAGAAGCCTACTAATTTGCCATTCAGTCCAGTAAGAAAAAAATGTACCCTGATCACCAACCAAATGCCCACATAATCATTATGTGTAGGAGGCCCCCACATTTCTGGAAGACACTAATAGACTGTCAGTCAGCTCTCAGCTCTCTCCAGCTAGCCAAGGGAGGTGGCTTAGCCCTAGGCCTGCATTCTCCTCCCTTTTCTTTATTTCTGGACTATATTACTTTTCTTTAATTCTGGAGTACAGAAAATCAGTCTGACCCCTTCCACAGCTCCTTCAGAAATTCCACAGATTAGGTCTCCAGCTCTCTCCTAAATAAAATTTGATATCTTTTTTGGTTCTTGTTGGAGCTAATCACTGGTTGCCACTAATTGGTGATCAACAGTATTTGTGATCACTCTCCTTTTTCCTACAGGTTCTTCCAAAACTGGATATGCCTCAGTCCTGCCTCTTTCGTATGCAACCCTGCATTCCCTTTATTCTACATTGTGAAATTAATCTGCATATAAGGTTTATACAAAATACCATTCATCCTAATTTACGATGGAAGATGAAATGATATAAAAATCTATAAAGTTTTCTACATAGCAGTGAATTTTTTAGAAGATCATTTTGAAAAACATTTATAAGTGTTGAATCTGATTGTTATGTTTTGATAATTTTCCCCTTTTATTTTAATTTAAATCATAGGAAGCACTAACTTTAATTGAGCAAGTTGAAGCTGAACAAAGTGCATTGTATCACAGTCTCAAAGAAGCTATGAGCAACAAGAAAAAAAGCAGGACTCCTCCTCCTCCTCTATTACTTTCTAGATCACATTGCTCCATGACATTTAAACCAGCCCCATTCTCTTCAGATATTCAGGTAATGTTTTTCATGATGACTGCATAAGAAATAATTAAACAATACACAAGAGAACAAAAGTTGTTTCAACAGTGCTATACCATCACAGTTTTCTCTGTTCTTGAGAAGATTATGTTATTCTGACTTAATTAAGTATGCTTTTCCCCTCCGTGAGTCAATTGTGACTCACTGTTTTGATCTTCACATTTGTATGAAACTTTCTTCATCTCATGCATCATGTTCCTTGGTGTTTCTGTCATATAACACTTATTTATTCTACTTGTCAAAAGCTCATTCTCTTGCTTAGGGGTTGGTATACTCCTAGTTACCCTCTGAAGAGATGCAAGGCCGTCGCATTATGTGATGCAAGAAAGCACCACACTGAAGCCTCTGTTAATGAAATGCTGAAGTGCCACAGTTCAGGTGGAAAAATCTACCTTCTGTTGAACATGTAGAATCACAGAACTACTGAGAGGGATTTTAGGAGAGGTCTCTAGTTGAACCTTCTGCTCAAAGTAGAGTTGGCTGTCTGGTTAGACCAGGTTGCTCAGGTCTTTATCCAGTCAGTTCTGAAAACCTCAAAGGATGGAGACTGAACAGCCTCTCTGGGCAACCTGTTCCAATGGGGCAACCTGTTTATAGGGAAAACTTTTTTCCTTATGTACAGTTGGAATCTCTGTTGCTTCAATTTAGGTCTATTGTTTTTTCATCCTCCTACCATGTGCTAATGTGAAAAACCTGGCTACATCTTCTTCATCACTTGCTTGCAGGCACTCAAGGGCTCCTGGTAGGTCCCCTGAAGTGACCCCTTTTCCAGGATGAATAAGCCCAGCTCTCTTAGCCTCTTCTTGCAGGGCTAGTGCTCCAGCTCCTGACCATCTTGGTGCTCCTCTGCTGTAATCACTCTAGTTGTTCAACATTTCTTGTTAAAATGATGGGAAGCAGGAGAGAAACTGGCCATGCTATCTAGATGTTGTCTAATGAATGCTGAGCAGAGGGGGATAATTATGTTTCTCAGTCTCCTAACTGTACATCTGTTTATACAGTTCAAGATGCATTTAGGCTTTTTTTGCCGCCATGGCAGACTGCTGGCCCATGTTCATGACCCCCAGATCCTTTTAGCACTGCTCCCCAGCCCATCAGTCCCCAGCCTGTATCCTTGAGAGGGATTCTTCCTTCCAAGGTGCAAGATTTTGCATTTGTCCTTGTTATATTTCATAAGGTTCCTGTTGGCTGTTCCTCTGGGCTCTCTAGGTTGCTCTGAATAGAAATCCTGCCCTCAACCATATCAACTGTTTCCCTCAATTGGGCATAATCTGCAAACCTAGTGAGTGTGTGGTCACTTTTNAGTGAGTGTGTGGTCACTTTTTTCCTCAAGTCATTGCTAAAGACATGAAAGAGGACAGGTCCCAGGATAGTCCCCTGCAGTGCTCCACTTGTTACCACCCCCAGGTAGAGTACAAACCATTAACAACTACTCTCTGAGTCTGACCTTCCAACCATTGTGTTACCCATTTATCTGTTCACACCCCCATACTGTATCATCCCAACTAGGATATAAGAATACTGGGAGACAGTATTGAAAAAAGTGCCTTGCTAAGGTTGAGGCAAATGGCATCTACTCCTCTCCCCTCCTCTGCAAATCAAGTAATTTTGTCACAGGGGCCAATCATGGCAGTCAGCCATGATTTGCCCTTGGTAAATCCATGCTGACTGTTGCAAATCACCTTATTCTCCTTCATATGTCCAGAAAGGGTTCAAACAGACAGACGTATGAAAAATTCACTAGCTGCAGTTTTCTTGACAGAAATTTTCATACTGATTTTGCAAGCTGCTTCAAAATAATGGTGTGTATAAAACCAGTAGAAAAATCCTATTAATAATGGTAAGAGTGTTTCTGTGAACAGTTGTTTCATAACTTTCAGTTTTAATGCAGTTTGATTAGTGAATTTCAAATTAATTAATTAGGGAAAAGCGTGCATGTAACATATTGGGCCACTAGATGGTGCAATATTATTATTATTCTTATAATTTGAGCCCAGATGTTCTAGAAGAATTTTTTGTTTTTTTAAAGATATGCATAGCTGTTGAGCGGACATGAAAGGTATTTTTTCTGAAGAACTTACTAACTGGAAATGGATACTTAGGATTTAATTAGACATATATAGTTCTTGTACTAGAAGTCAAAATATCTCTAAAATTTCCTGATCTTAAAGTTGCTGATTTGCTGAAAATAATCTCTGATTCAATATCTCCTTCTGAAAACCTGTCAGGATTCATAGCAAGACAAATCATATGTCTTACAAGAAAAATGAATATTTTAGCTGTACAAAATTTTTATATGTTGAAAAATGACATCTGCCAAACTTCAGGTCTGCTTAAATGTCTACTGAAAGTAAATAGACTTAGTACAGTTTTAGTAGAAGAAGTTTAATGCAAGAGAACTTCATCAGATGCATAACTTATTGAAATCCATCTGCCCAGTTCTGCAGAGATGAAATAAAATTAGTTGCCATGTTTGATCTCACTGGACACAGCTGAGCACTGATCCAGGAATGCATGCTCACGTTCTTCCTTGATTAAAAATATTGAAAAGTGTAGACGATATGCCTAGTGAGATTATCAGCAGCTTGATGGCATTAAAAAAGCATTGATTTCAATAGGAACTAAGAACATGGCTTGTTTAGAATATATTACTGTATTGCTTCATATCTGCATTTCTGTTGCCTGATTTTAAGGATCTGTCCTCAGCTAGTTTGCTGAATCAGAACCTGAGGTCAACTTTAGAAGAATACCATTGCAAGGACTAAATAAGGCATCTAGATGACTTTAAATCTATGAGATGACCTACACAGTTTATGTTTTGGGATAGATCTGAGGTATAGGGTAGCTCAAGGTAGGAGATAGGATAATAGAGTGTCAGCTGCTTTTATTGCCATTGTGGTATATCTAGTTCTCCAGCTAAATCTATTAATTAATGTTTCTAGTGCAGTTAGACTATACATTTTTATAACTAAGTTTTTTTACAGAGACTGTTTTCTCAAAATTAGTACATTTGACATCAGGCAAAATTTAGAAATACTACTGTGTATCAACTAATTTTGTTCTCGTTTTCTTCAAAGGTTTCATGGTACAGTATTTTGGGCTCTGTAGCAAGAAGAAGTAATACGAAAGTAAGGTTAAATAACAATAAACTTCCAAATGCAGGAGAAGAGGTAAGACAGAGGTAAAACTCCTTTAGGTCATTCTCTCTTCCTTTAAAAAAACCCAACTTTCTAAATGGATACATCTGACATAATTTTTTAATCAGGCCAAGCCTNATCTGACATAATTTTTTAATCAGGCCAAGCCTTTGACAAACCTTTTGATCTTTATTTTAAGCATTTGAAATTTTGCTAGGCTGAAGGCATACCAAAACCCAAACAAAATTCTAGGAACCTTTTTTGAATAATGAATTAAATGATTCAAAAACTTCATGTTAGAGAAGTCTCTGTCCCTTCTGTTGTAACTCTGTTTTTTGAGTGACATCTGAGAAATATAAAAGGAAAAGAAAGTATATGATATATTTATAGTGTGCCTCAAACACTACTCTTTCCAGAGATATTCTAAACAGATATAAAATAAAATGTTTTTCTTAATTGCATAACTTCGGTCAGCTATTTTTTCTTAACAAGACCTTACCTTACTTAATTCTGGCAATATGATAATATAACTCCTTCAGTAACATTCACATTCAGACATGATTGACTTCTAGGTTCATGCTTTTTCCCTTTCATGCTGTGAACATGTGGTATGACAAATCATCCCACACATCTTTGATTATTTATGACTGATCATACGACTGTGTCAGTACTCTTTTATGTTATTTATTCGTTACAATTTGATGTTTTATTTTCTGAATTTGTTTTGGGTTTTTCATTTTGTGTTAGGGTAGTTTTTTTCCTTTGAATCACACTCTGGTATTCCTGTACAGACACAGAGTTCTGTTTTTCACTCACTTATGCATGCTATTGCATTGTCCACCTGAATGATGACCGCGATCCATCCAAATGTTCAGATTTTGGGTTTTAAGAAAGGGGCAAAAAAGCTTCAGTATCTCCTCTTCAGCAAATTTTACTGTAGTCTCAGACCTGAGTGATCATTTTTGTATCTGGAACTCTTCTTCATGAAGAGTTCTGACCTTTGCAGGGCAGGTCTGTTTTGCATTGTGACAGAAGAATATTCTCAACCTTTTTGACCCCACATCTCAAGCTTTCCTGGTTTTGTGAGCAAACTCTATACTAACATGGATAGACTTGTCTTTGGTGATGGAGAGGAAATCTTTCCCTTTGTGCCTGTTCCCCCTATCTCCTCCCCAAAAAGGGAGGTGTATAAGAAGGGAAGGTCTGTGTAGCTATTGGCAGTAGAGGCTTTGATGTTATTCTACATATTCTTATTGTCACACCCAGCAAATCAAGCTTCCTGTGATGTCCAGTGAGCTTGTTTCAATATACAGTCCTGCTCCAGGTGAATTAAGTGTTTCATTGGAGACTTTCACCCCACTGCTAAGCTATTCTTTCTATGAACTTGCTGCAATCCAACCAAGCCACTGTCTTAGCTCTGGCAGGCACTAGATGTGCACAGACCTAAGGTTAACCATATGCCTCAGCAATGGAACTTCTGGTTGCTTTAGGATATGCTTTTGCAAAATGCTGATCTGCAGACAAAGTCACTATCTGCCTGCTCCATGGAAAAGGTTTAGAATTCTTGGTGGTAAAATGATCTATTAACTTATCAACATAAGGAAAGCTTGCTCTAAAGGGATACTACAGACAGTCTTACACTAATTTCTGGTTTGCTGGTTCAGGATTCAGCCCCAGCATTTGAAGGGATTTCTATTGTTCAGAGGCCTCCTTTTGAAGGCCAGACTATTTAAATAAGAGCACTGTGTTGATGCTACATTACGATGATCTCATTTCTCATGTTGTGCTTCAGTCACTGTGTCACTTATTTGTTGTTTCAACATCCTAAACCTTTCCTTTGTGTAAGTTGTCCTGATTATGGAGGGGAAGGTGGACAAGCCTATTAGGAGTGAGCCATGGTGTTGAAGTGCAGGTGGACAATTACTTGAAGGAAAAATGAAGAGAAGATCTTGAAATATGTTGTTTGTTTCACAAATTCCAAAGTCCTGTTAATGGTGCTGAGAGGATCTGAGACATCCTCTGCCCATATCCAATACATACATGTGGCATGTATGGAGGAGAGCCATATGCTCTTTCTCTGGAAGCACAGCTCAGGGCTAGAATGTTTCCAGCTCAATGACTGCAAGCATCACTCATGGTGTAAATGTGTGAACGGACAAAAATGTCTTAGAG
The DNA here is from genome assembly GCA_013400535.1 of Scopus umbretta. Lineage (NCBI taxonomy): Eukaryota > Metazoa > Chordata > Aves > Pelecaniformes > Scopidae > Scopus > Scopus umbretta. Next base: position 20,661 of record VZTL01049165.1, on the reverse strand, counting down.
CAACTCCAGGTCCTGGTACTTAACTGTTCTCTTGGGTTGCATGCTCTGTATACTCAACTGCATGCCAGAGAACACTGATAGTTTTTTTTCTTGTGTCATTTGTTTTCTCATTGTCTTCAAGAACCTAGTATTACGTGGAAACATGACATGTCTGTTAATCTAGGTTGTACTTTGGTTGTATCCAAGACCATTAAATAATTTATTTAACAATAAAAGTTTAGAATTTGAGATTTGTTTTTGATATGTACAGTGGGTGTAACTAGAAAATATTTTTATTGATAGATACCAGCTGATGGGAAAAGCCTCTTGGAAATACAAGGCTTGGATCCCAATGAGAAATACATATTTGCAGTTGCAGCATATTCTTCTGATGGAAAACTTATTGGTGATGCCATTGGGGAGACAACTAAGCCAATACTTGCTTATCCACCTCTTTCTGCTATTACTGTTCGAGCCTATCTAACTCAGGTAGGGTTAGAGTCGTTGATAATAAACACATACTTTAAACTGGTTGCAATTACTTGTTTTCACAGGTAGCTCTAAAACTTCTTTTGGTAAAAACTGAAGACTTTCTTGCCAAAAAGCTCGATAAGCACAAATCACAATTTTAACATAATGAATGGTATATCTGAGTAACTCACTTCAAAATTATTGGAAATTGCAGTTTAAGTGGAAGTATGTCTCTCAGCTAGTTTTCTTATCCCTGTTGCTGTTTCTCAGTCTGCATTTAACTTCTTTCTTCTTTCTTACAATTAATTTTTTTCATTTTTGTGATTGAGACCAAGTGCTAGAAATCCTCTTTTTAATCATTACAGTATGGGATGAAAGATGTGATTGAACCTACTGGGCATCAAATCCAACCATTTTCATACCAAAATTATTTTTGTAGTGTCTTGTGGAAGACCAGAAAGTCTCTGTCAGACCTTTATGATGATTTTCTGTATTCTTAATAAAGAAAATTTAAAACAGATTGTGGCATGGAGGAAAATGAAATTGACTAGCCCTAGAGATCAGATCATGGGGAACAGTTAGAAGATTTCCTAAAGTATTCCAGAGTAAGAAATATCCACATGAATTTATGCCTACTTGTGTGGCTCTGTTTACATCGCATTATCCAGAACAGCAGGACATTCTACAGTACTGGCAAAAGTGAAATGAACCCAGATGTAATAATATGCCTTCAAAATCTGCAGCACAATACCTGTAAAGTATTCCACAAAGGACTGTTAGATCCTTGGTTAACAGTCAAGAAACTCTTTTGCTTTCTCTGATGCTAATTCTGAAGGCAAACTAATATTAGTAGAATCAGATTACTACTACATGTGTTTTATTTGAATATGTCAGAATAGTCTTATAGAAATTACAAATTTACATGTTGGGGGGAGAGTTTTAAAGCCTTTCTTTATATTATAATCACATTTGGTTTGGTTATTTGATGAACATGGAAACTTGCTAAATTTTTTGTTGTTGTTGTTTTATTTTTTTTTTGGTAGGTTGCCTATCAGACTGGCAACTTTACATTAGCCAGAGAAGCATTTTCACCAATGTGGGATTATTTTGTTTCAAATTCTTCTCCACTGCCTGCCAATGCAGCTGTTATTTCTGCAAGTAGTAATTTGACTATATCTGAAAACAGGTAACTAGTGAAAACAAAATTAAAATTATAGTTAATTATAGATGTGCACATTTTATTTTAAAAGGTACCAGCTTGTGAAATTTTGTTCAGACTTGTGATATGAAAAACATTCTGGAAAAAAAGCTGTGAAATGTGTTATAAAAATATAATGGTTTATAATTAGCAGAGGATTTTTGTTATTTACAGAACTGCTAGCATTTACACATCTAATTCTTTATAATGATTGTTTTCTTAAGATAATTGGGAAACATTTATAAAGTGGCTATTAATTCTGTGTGATGCATTTTCATATGCAAAATATGTAATATGCACTGGGTTCTTGACTTTCCAATTAAGGGAGCAGTGCAGTTCAGAAATTATAAAAATTTTGTCAAGAAAACCACCCAAAATGGGTAAATGCTTGCTAATTTTGTTTTTGGGTGGCTATATAAATCTGCCAATAATCTTTGAATATACTGAAGTGCTTTAGAAGAGATATTTAAATTTTATTAATTTATAAATAAATTTCAAATGTTCAACCATAATATTAATAGGTTTGTCATGACAAAGCCCAGCTAGAAATGTTGCAGTTACATTCACTGAAATTCAATAGATCCAAATGCAAAAATAAATCAAAACTTAAATAATTCCCAGATAAAAGAAAGAGCCTTATATGACGTAATAGACATGAAATAGTAGAATAAAAAATAATAGTTTTGAATGCTAGTCAACTGCTTGTAATTTCATAATGAAATACCATGCAATATAACTGAACACAAATCATCATCTTCACTTGTATGGAATTCTTTCATTAGGAAAGTTTTGGCAAACTTGTGCAGGAGGTATGAAAAACTTATGCAGCATCCCCATATCAGTTTGACAGACTGGCTTAGTCTTGAAACCATAATGACAAGAAGGTACCTTATTGCATGTATGTTAATAGTTCTTGAATGTTTCAAGAATTAAAGAAGAAATAAAGATCTTTGTTTCAAGAAATATATATTAGGCGGATTTCCTAAAAGTTTTGTCAGAATACTTCCATTTCCACTTTACAGACAGAATAACTGGTAATCAGCTATTCTGAGACATACAATGTAGCTAGCATTTTCTCTATATCGTTTTGACGTACTTGCACCAGAGCCCCCAGTTTTCTCATGGTAATGCTGTTTGGATGCAAGCAGATAGTGTAGGCTTGTGTGTGTTTTGAATCCTGTTAGAGGAGAAAGTATGTGTCTACGCGTACTTCTAGCTATTTGGGGCTCAGCCAGACCCCTGGTGTGTACCCTGTCTGTCCTTCAGGTGCCACCATGTGTCTGATACTAGGCCTACAAATTGACTGAGGGTCTTGATGTTGCATGCCGTAAGAACATTTGGGATTTACAGGCAGCCTGTGGACTGCATTGGTGTAGGCAGATAATCACTAGACATCCTATTTCATGACTACATGGATGCTTTGAGATCTATCCCTGGCCTAGGCAACAAAGCAGGACTGCAAGTCTGGCCATTGTGCTTTTTTTGCACTTGTATTTCATTGATCTTTTTTCCTAATCTTTTCTTCTTCAGCTCTAGAGATAGCATTTGAATGAAGCTACTTTCAGATAATTCAAGTGAAGACAGAAACTTTCAAATGCTGTGCAAAGCAGTTTCAGGGTTTTTGCTTTTTTGATAGTTATGTCCAAGCCTTTTTTTTTTTTTACAATTAATATGGAAGATTCTCAAAGCTGCAATATCAGACCCGAAATAAGGCCGTTTCAATTTTACTGATCAGTAGCTAAGGAATTGGATGGACTAGCTTGAAAGTACATAGGACTCAAAGGGACGGTAGAGGGAGCCGGAAGGAAAGGAAATGTCTTGTTTCCACCTGGAAGCCCTGTTGATATCTTGGTAGTGTCAAGTATGTGAATGTGTCTATTCGATCTTCCTTTTTGAGTTTCAGTCTCTTTTCGGAAATACAATTGAGGAGAAGGAGGAATTTATTTCTTATACTTCAAAATCATAGGATTTTTCCAGTAACAAAAATATTTTTAAAAAATATAACAAGGACAAATGCCCCCTTAATCCCAAGGAAGGAAAAAAAAACAAACAAAAAAAAACCCAGCAAAAAAGCAGGCAGAAGAAAATAGATTCTTTTGAGACTTGTAATACAAGACACCAGTGATGAAAAGGAGTCTGTTACTAAAGCTTAGTAATGGACTTCACAACTGCATGCATCATTCTCAGAATACAGAGAAATAATGTGTAAAAGGAGACAATTAAAATAAATAAACTGTAGCACCCCAAGTTTTCAAAGATCAAAGTAAGTTTCACTGGGTTAGATGAAACAATTAAGGAAAAGTTGTCTTAGCACAGTAGAAGGTGGACCACAATTTGAAAAGGAGTTGTATCCCTTTTATTTAGTTTTTATGTTAGACATTTTAAGCAGTTTTTTCAGTTTTATGTATAAATCTTATTTCCAGAAGTAGCTACAGTAATCCTTTTTGTCCATCATTTTAAAATTAAACACTGCATTTTCATATAATGCAGTTTCAGGCATGCGATATCTGAATCATCATGAACATGCTTTTACCTTTCTTTTGCTTTTTTATTTTGTAGGTTATGTTTTGCAGCTGTATCTCAGACTTCTCCTATTACCTTGCACCTCTTTCTGAGGAATATATTTGCTGTCTGTGACATCAATGTCATGGAAGGAGCACTCTTCTGTGATTCTATCTGTTCCAATGAGATACTTTATAAGGAACAAGTATGTGGCTTAAAATAATATACTGGATTTGATTCTACTTTTTGATTGGCTTTATTTCATCACTGCAAGATAAATGTTGCAATGTACTAATCCTATTTACATAAAATTTCATTTTCTGTGAGTTATCTGGTCATCCTTTCTGAAGTATTTTAGTAGCTGTTGGTTATTTTGTTTCCTGGTGGAAAGACGGTTTCTGATTCAGTTATTGCCTAATCCAAAGCCCACTGATTCCAACTGAGGAAGGATCTTCCTTGACTTCAGTGGTGGTAGACTATAATTTAAAAAAGAAGTATAATCATTCTTATTTTTGTCCTACTAAGATGCACCTTGGATTTTTAATTTTAAACATTTCTGCTATTTAATACATATATTCTAATTAATATTGAAACTAACAGGGTTTCATGGTTTTAATATACTAAGCTTTTATTTCAGACTTTCTTATAGTATAATGGCATGTTAATGACACAAAGAACTTACTTTCTTATTTGGATAGATAAGTTTTGCCTCCTGTATTATTACATTCCTATTCCACTCTTTCTTTGCTGAAGTACTTGTCTTGTAAAAATGTGAGCAGTGAATTACTCAGTGATGTTACTGGATCTGCTCATTCATGCAAGGACTGAAGCAGATAACTGGAAGGGAAAGGAAGGAATGGCTGTCTTCCCCTTACCTACTCTGAGAGGTTAGCATGTGAAATTTCCACTCCACACAGGTTGAGGTTTTTAACCAGGCTTTGTAAATGATACAGGTAAATTCAGAGGGCACAATTAGCTCCAGAACAATTGTTTCTTTTAGAATCATGAATAATGTTGCATTTGTTTATATATTTCTAACAGGTGTCAAGGTAAATTAATTTTTAAACTTTTATCTTACTTGCTGCTTACACTGCTCTTTAAACTGCAGTAACATCTGTCTTCTTTCACTCTCAAATGATTTAAAACAACAGAATTCGTATTTGTCCAAATGTGTTCTTTTTTTACAGGTTGCTAGATTAGCAGAATGTGAAAGAATGACTGTGGCAATTGAACTTAGCAATTGGTTGAATGATGCAAGTTACACCCTGCAGTCTGTTGTACAATGTTACGGTCTCCTTGCTCCAATTATTTATCACAAGATTTCTTCAGTGCCAGTAGTTCAGGTGAGAGCATTTTAAGACAAAGCAGCTGGCATCCAAGTTCTGCAGTTATAGTGATTCACATTAAACTTATAATGGAGTGTACGGTGGGAGAGCTAAATACCTAGGCTTCGAGTTCTTAGTAGCTACTGAAAGAAAAGCCTTTTCTGGTTTTATGTGTTCCCAATGCATGTATGTTCAGTGTAAGCTGTACAGATTCTGCTCTCATATATGCTACAGTAGCTGCAGAGTATTGATTGTTTCTTCAGGATGATTTGTTGGTATTTTTAAACTATGGTAGAATCTACAATGTAACTTCTACTTGAATGCTATTTGCAGATGGCAATTTTGAGGAAAGAAATTTTTTTTTTGAATGTTTGCTTCATATACAGTTTTCTTCTTAAAAAAAGAAGGGTATTCAATGTTTTGATAATGCAGTCTTCCGTTTTCAGGCATGTGCTCCTTTCCAGAAGCAAGCACCTTCTGTTTGAAAACAGAGTAGCTGAATCCTTTCCTGCCACTTCTGCAGCAGCAGATGTGGTTTTTAGGTTCAGCAAAGCTACAGCAGAAACATGCAACTTTTTTCCCATAATTATGTAGTTTGGTCAGGGAGCAGCAGTAAGAGTGTATTCACTATGTGAGGAAGGATGAGGTGACTGCAGTGCAGGCAAGGCAGAGACTTGCAGCATCTGAACATGGCAGACAGAGCAGGATGTTGGTAAGAGGATCCAGAGTCCAGAGAGGGTGAAGTTATTGGGCTGGCCCAGGGTCTATCCAGGAGAAAAACTCGAGAGGTGCCAGAGTTGGAGCCAGAGCCTGGAGAGAAGGCTACAACACAGGCCAAAGGTCCATCCAGGAGACAGAATGGAAGACCAGCACACCAATACCATAGCTCAAGCAGGGACTGAAGGCTTGTGTCTGAGCTTAATTGGGATTCTCCAGGGCAGAAGGTGTGAGAGGAAGCCCCAAGTGAGGCTGCTCAGGGAATCACAGCTGGGGCACTCAGGGCCCTGAGAAGTTTTTAGGAGTGTTTAGGAAAAAAAAAAATCTATTTACATACAGGGATAGCCTCTTTCTTAAGAAGTTGTTGGCTGTGATAACCTACTAAAGGCACAGCTAGCCACTGGAAATGGCTCCTGTTTCAGATTTCCTAATTAGAGGGAAAAATAATTTAGTTGCTTGTTCTTTTCATGACTGATAGACAAAAATGGGGGAAAGAAGTCTTTTATTTTTAGAGCATACTGGAAACATTTTTCTTCCATTTAAAATTCTGACCAGCTCCATATATTTTTAAGCAGTCCTCTACTAGGAGTATGTCATCTCGCTGAATTAAGTGTTCTTTCATTTCATGTTAATAAAATCAGCAAAAATATCCACATGTAGCTGTAATTTAATATCCATGATTTTATGTGAACATGTCATTTATTCCAAAGGGCTGTGGTTGAAATCTTGACTCTGTTAAATTCAATGGAAATGTTATTATTGGCTTTTGTAGAGCTAGCATTTCATCCTATCTGTTATATTGCAAAGTATTTTTAAAGTTCACCATCAAAGACAATAGGCTGTACAGAGGTACCAGCTTGTAAGGTGTTGAAGACTCCAAACTTTGTTTTAACCCTTGTATTTACAGATCCTGATTAAGTGCTTGGCTGTCCTTCAAGAAATTCCAAGTGCTACTTTGCAGATGAGGCAGGCAGGATGTTATGAGAGTATTCAGCATATGATAGCTTGTACTTCATTTTATACAGCAAAGGTACAGTGTCTATTATTGTGCTTACAGCTTAGTTTAAGATATGGCTCTTGTCATTTAGAGAAAATGAAAAGATTTAGTAAGCTGGCTTTTGGAGTGATATCTTCGAGAACCGACTATTAAATAGTGAAGGTACGGAAATATTTGTTAGTATCTTTGTATTAGTTCATTTTCTATAATAATGACATTTTGACTTTTTAATATATTAAGAATTTTCATTTGTTCAGAAAACAGACTTCAAATATTTGTCCATGACATGAAATCTGTATTATATATATTGTGTGTATTTTTACATTTAAGGTAGTACTATTTTCAATAAGGCCTATATGTACTATATAAATTTCAAAGTTTATTTACTGCAAATAGGCCATATTTGTAGTTTTAATCAGATTAGTGTATCTGTCTTATTTGCTAATTAAATACAAGAGACTTTATACTATTTAGTCCCACATACTGGCAGGAACATTAACACCTTGACTTTTAACCACATTATGTATCTATAGATCACATTTATGATTCAGATAGTCTATTTAGTGAGATGAGGAGAAACGTGGTACTGGTAGGACTTTTTTCCTCAGGTAGAGAGACATGCTAGAGTTAAAGTACCTGCCATGATAAATGTATGATGCTGAAAAACATCAGCTTTCCTCTAGCTTTGAGTACACCTCAACTAAGAGCTCATACTGAAGCTGAGCTGTACCTGACGCTTTGGGGGATTCTATTGTGTTGGTGGTCCCTCACCCCAGTCTTTATAGGAGCTGGATCTCTATGCTCACCTCACACGACCAGATCAGTGTCAAATATCCTTAAAAGTGCACTGCAAGGAGACCTAGTTTTCATTCTTTCTATAAAGATGAGTATTTTAAGCCTTAGTGTTGTCATTTTCTTCATATTAATCAATTATTTTGTGGCTGTGAGGGCAGTGTCAGGGCACAGAGAGGGCTGGGGTGCCAGGAACCAAGAGCAATGCCATGGCTGGCAAGGCAGCACCTGGCAGTCAGGTTCAACCAGGAGTCTAGAACTGTGGGTGCATTTGTGGTGGTGAGGCAGGTCTGAGCTGGAGCTGGGAAGTCAAGCTGCAGGTCAGGATCAGGTCTGGTGAGGATAGCTAGGGTCAGACACAGCCCAGCAGGCTGGTCCATCATGATGGGAGCAGTCTGCGGTCAAGCTGAGGAGTCAGTCCATGGGTCAGGTGTCCAGACCAGTGGATCCATTGCCAGGCCCAGGCATGGCTTGGAGCATGCTGGAGACCAGCATTCCTGCCACATAGTAGCTGGTAGGGAATTTACGCTCAGGCCTGAGCTCAAAGGGAACTCCTGGCCCCATGGCAGGAGGGCCCAGGTGGAGGCTATTAAGGCCAATAAAGCCTATTAGGAACCTTGAAACCTTCATTACAGTATTTGTTTGTTGTTGGATTCCCCAGCTAAATGACTGTCTGCTTGTACTGCTGATTTTTTTTTTTTTTCCTTAGAGATAGCATTTCAACACAATAGCATACATAATAGCAAACAGAATGAGTGAATTGCAAATGCTTCTCATTAATCCATGGTATATGGTTTTCTGTTGAGTTACAGTCATGCCATGTACTGTATTTATCCTAAAGTAATCTACACAGTTGTTTTGTATCCCAAAGACAAACATCCTAACGTGAAGTAACCTTGCATGTAGTAGAAGCACTTTGGCCTTTAGAGCTCTATCTAAAAAAGATAAAGCCATCTAAAAATATTCCCTACACTGGTCATTTATAAATGTCATAATTTAAAAAATAAATTTCACCACGCCTTTCACTAATACAGTTGGGGTTTTCAAATGTGCACTTGATACCAGAGAGGAAAATGAGGATCATTTAGTTACCTTTTATATTCTTTGATAGCAGTACTGCCTGAGAACAGGGAGCATGTCAATCACAGCAATAGATACTTCTGTTTAAATCTTTCTTTACTCTGAGGGATAGGTTAAGCAGAAGTAGAACGCATAGATAGTATATCTGGAATTCCAGTTATTTTACACGTCTATAGTCCTGTTTTTTTATGAAAGGAAACTTAAGTATTGAGTAATTAATTTCTATTTATAATATTCATGCATTTTGACAATAAAAAGTAGACAATAATGAAACATTACATGTTATGCAAAACAAAAATATATAACACATGATTCTTTAATAGGTACTACGTTCATGGAAAGAATATGACCTAGCAGTAATTATTGTTAACTATGGGAAAAAATTGTTGAATTCCTTGTCAACAACCTCACCCTGCTTGTTGGAAGCTATGAAAACTGAAGAAACACACACTAACAAAGAAGTTAAAGTAATTGCTCTGATTTTTACTTTTTCTGTTCTCTAAATACTGTATTCTATTATTTTGAAGACTACATTTATTAACTTTTTTTTTAAAAGTGATTGTATGGAATAAGAGTTTCCTTGTAGAATAAGAGTTCCCAAAGTACAGCTGAGAGACTTCTATTTAAATGTAGCCATCTTTGTTAAGACCAGTTGCAGATTGCAGTGGGTACAGTGTCTCATCTTTTTGAATTGCAGAGTGGTTAACAATATTACAGTTCAGAGCCATGAGGATCCTGCAGATATTTATATAAGCATCCCTAACTGATCTTCATATATAGTTTCCAGGAATGCTTTATTAGACAGAAAAAATAATTAAAGAATTGTATAAGTAAAGAAGAGCAAAAATATCCTAAACAATGTAGAAACTTAGCCTCTCATTTTGTGTAGCAGCTGCTCGAAACTGAGTAATAATAAGAGAGTCATAATAAGAGAGTAACTTAGGAATTGTGTAGATTGAAAAATATTTCTCAGTGGAGGAAGAACTTTCAACCTCAAAGACCTTAATACTTAAATTACAAAGAAAGACAGCAGGTTGTGAGGATTTCCTGCAACTCAGAATCAGAGTAAAGTGTTGATTCTTTATACTTTTCTGTCTGTCTTTTCTTTAAATAATTTTAGAAGAGATTTCCCTGGAGAGGAGATTTGAAAAAGAGGTAAGAAAGTAGGAATAATGAGAGAGGAAGAAAGGAAGCAGTGGGAGCATGAAACTGAGATATATTAAAGAGAGGGACAAAAAGTCAAGCAGCTTACAGGGAAGGATTTTTCTAAGAAAATTTGTAGGATACTGATAGGATCCAGGACAAAATTTCTCCATTGTTTATTGCTGAGTTTGTGTTAGCTGCTCCAGGTTCATACTGAAAAAGAGAAAGGAATCTAAGATTGTAGGAACAATATAGTGTCTTGAGCCAAGTAAGGCTAACTGAAAATTACATTTTCACCAAAGTGAAAAAAAAAAAAAAAAAAAAAAAAATTTCTTTCCAGAGGAAGATTTTTGTTTCTGTAGGCAGTAAATAAGCTAGAAAAGATTATTTTTTTCCTGGAAAACAACATATTTTGTCAAACAATTTGTTCAAATATGTTGTTGTAGTAGCATGTGGGACTTCCCTAAAAATTTATTTGGTGGCAGAGCAACTCCACTCACTCCCTTGGAGATCAGTCAAGAATGGATCATGGCCAGGTTTTTGAAGCTGTACTAAAAAATCTACGAATGTCAATTTTATTTCACTTGAAAAGAAAATTCAGACACTATTGATGAAATTATGAGATATAGAATGAGAAGACTTGGGATCTAACCTAAACTCCACCATTGACCTGCTAGTTTTAGTTAGGTAAAAGCTAAGTATTCATAACTAAGTGTTGGATATTTCAGACCACTTCTGCAAAGACATCCCATTTAGCCGCAATGGAAAAAGCAACAGAAAATCTAAGTGCTCTTGAATCAAATCTCCTCAGACTGACAAAACCAGGTGGGTGTTCTATTAAAACACTTCTTACCTTTTCCTGTGGAATTTTCTATGGTTTATTTGTAAAAATTATTTACCTAAGAAGTACTTCTATTTCATATATATTCCATGATAAATCAACCAAAATCATAATTTCAGTGATCTTATTTACACCTGGTAGTGATGATATTATGACTTTTAATCATCTTTTTCATGATTTCCACCAAAACACTCATTCCTTCTTAGAAAGGAATGGTCATTTTTGTTCTGTTCTGCAAATATATACGTTCTCCCAATCTGGGTAAATTGGGTTCCACGTTATTTAGACTTGCTTTATCTCTAGCTCCTTATCATCTCGGTGGCCCTTTACTCGACTTACTCCAGTATGTCAGTGTCTTGCACTACAGTGTCCAAAACCAAACACAGTAATCTAGACGTGGTCTCACAGGTGCCGAATAGAGGGGAATAATCACATCCCTTGACCTGCTGGCTATGCTGTTTCTAATACAGCCCAGTATACAACTGGGCTTTGCTGCAAGGGCACACTGCTGACTTGTGTTCTAGTTATCATCCATCATCTCTGTATATGCATTTGTCTTAGAAGAGAAAGTATTTCTGTAATAAACAGGGTAAAAAGTGATGCAAAAATTCCATTCATCTGTGCACTGATCCTTCATTTTTTGCTGCTGCCATTGATGCCTGCATTCCTGCACATGTTACACAATGAATGAATTCTGTAAGTTAATTGAAAATTACATTGATTACTTAATAAAAAGATGTTCCAGTCTTACTTAATAGAAAGTTAAACTGATGGGTTGATCAGTTAGAGAAGGACACATTTGCAGTAACTGGTGAATACTGGATGGCTGAAGTGTGCCCTGTCTGCTCTGAAATAGCATATTTGTCAGTAAGTTTCAGGATACAAATTGGAATCTTTTGCTGAGGCCATGCAAAACAAATAACAAAGCTTACAGCTGTCCCTACAAATATGTACAAGTGGTTTAGGACAATGTGCACACCCGTAGGGTATGCTGTTAAAAATATTTTGGAAACAACCTTGTCATAGGAAATCCTTAAAAGTAGATGAACACTTAGCATTCCATTGATGCTAGTCTATGAGAAAAATGAGAAAGAGCTGAATCTGCCTTTTTCATTAAGTAACTGAGAAAACCAAAATATTTCATACACAGTACAATTTAAATTCTGAAATTTCAAATGTTTTCCCATTTAAAAATTTTTGGGAGGTATTATTCTTTGTGAAAATGCTCATTTGAAGCCACGTATTTTTGCACTTGTCAAATAGGAGATAATACTAATAAAGGGTGTGACTTGTCCTACAAAGAAAATTAAAAAAAAAGTCTTCTTGTCCTGCTGGCTGTCCTATTTAATGGGACATTATCTGCGTTCAACAGACTTCAACTGACTGCTACCACTGGAGGGTGTAGCTATTGATCCACTATCACAACTGGTTGCTCCAGAGTGCATTTTTAACCTTACTTTTTTCAGGGACTAGCTGCATTGATTGTTTTCAATGACAGAACTTGCCTAAGCACAAAATTTGTAGGTCATGTTTATTAAGGCAAAACAGCAACTAGCACATGTAACATTGTTCTGCTGCTCATCAACTGGTAACACAGTTGTGTTTAACTCTCAGAAGCTTAAATCCAAGTTACTGTTTTCCTATATATTATATATACTATTTATATCTCTATATTGTAGAGATTATTTACACCTATTTCTAATATATTACTTATAGAACAGAAATACATTTGTATACATGTATTTATATAAATATTTAGATGAAGGGAAAAAAAAATCCTTTACCTACTTACGCTATCCATATGCCAAGTATGTATGTTAGCACTAATCACTAGTAGCATCATGTATTCAGTTCATGCTGTATAGCTTTAAATACATTTTTGGACATGTCCTTACTGCGCATCCTCCTCCACAGATGATTTGTATGGACCTTTTTTAGACCTCTGATGAACTCCAGACATCCTGCTCATTAGTCTAGTAGCTGGAAGTTCATCAGTCACATCCATAAGCTCTTCAGTATTTAAGTGGCACAGCTACTTATGTCAGAAGAAGAGCGCAAGCTTTTGAATTTCTCTCTGGATGACAGTGAGAGATTTAAAATCAAACTCCATGCTAGAGAAGGATTTCTCTAGTCTTCAGTTATGATTCCAGGTAGACTTTCTATTGTACACTGTCACTGCTTGTCATAATGGATTTGATTTCGTTATTGATATAGCTCGTGGATCAGAGCTTACAGGACAGGAAGATCCTTTGTTCCTCTACCCTGTAATTTCATGTTGGACATCAAACAATGCTTATCGAGAAGGTAGGATGATTGGTGTTTATTTTAATTGTAAAGGGTTCTTTACTTCAGAAAGTTGCCAGTAAAGCTATCTACTTCTTGCTTGGAATAAGCTCTTTGAAACTTGCTCTTAATTTTGTTCTCAAATATACAAAATCAAGTAAAACATAGCTTAAGAAAAGTTCTTAATATAGTCACATTTAGAAGTGTATGAAATACTTGTGACAAACTATGTTAGATGTTGTTAAATATATAAAATATTAATATTTTAAACAATTTGAATAATGTTTATTTTCTAAGAACCTTAAAATTGAGCTCATTTTTTAAAGTTGTGTCAAGTTTTCAAGGATTCTGTTTGTGTGGAATATTCTTTTTAATTTGAGATACCCCATTTCCACATGAAATTATGTTACTGAAAGAGAAATTCACAAAAGTCCGAGTACACTTGCGTTTTTGAAATAGGATTTAAGATTCTGGTATGTGGCCCTTGGCACTGCCCTATTTTCTTTTAGTAGTGGTTTTGAAAATAACAATGGAGCCTAGCCTGTAAAATTAGCATAGCTTGTGGAAAGGATAGATATTTATTTCTTGACGGCAAAAAATTATGAAGACAGCCAAACAGGAAAAGCAGTTTGCAAACAATACAAAGGTGCCTAAAATCTAGACAACACAGCTCCACTGCTGCAATAAGAATCGTGTGATGCTTGTATGCTAATGTGACTCTCACTGAGAAGAGCAACCGAAGTGAATAGGATGCAGTTATGCTGTTTACACTTGCTTTATTGGGTTTTGTTTCGGGATTTTCAGGCATGTGTACAATTAGGAATGTTGAATATTGTTATAAAATATTTTTTGCACTATGTACTGCATGATACAAAAATAGTTCCAAGCCTGTTTTCTCAGTCCCTAGAATGTGTGTCATTCTAGGAGTGTAAATAGAGTGAACTTGTGATTCTGGATGCCAGGTCACAAGAAGAAGTATTTAGCAACTGCTATTGTGTATCGTGACCTATCTGATTTTGGTATCTATGCCTTTTCTGCCTCAGCATGCAACATGACATAAATACGTGCTTTGAGACATACATAGCTGTAATTGTAGTTGACTTCAGAAACCCATTGCAGCATAAACACAAAACCTGTATTAATTATTTGTTACTTCATTGCAGTGATGAAATTCAGAAAGAAATCACGTTTTCTTGAATTCTTTGTTCAAGTTTTGGACAAAATCCTGAATGAAGAGAAGTTCCAATGCGTTCTGGAATGGGCAGGCAATGTGCAAGTTTACTTGAAAAGGTAGATCTCTATTATACTAGTAGTGTAAAACTACTACTTAGGTTCACCAGTGTCACAGTTACAGCAGAAACTGTAAATTGTACCTTGTAGAAGACCCGTCTGGAGCCATTTCCATGGCTCCTAGTCTGCAGAAGTTCCATGAACACAGAGGATTATATAGCTACAGAAAATACTGTATTGTGACCTCATTATACATGGAGACTTTTTCCTTGGCTGTGTCTGTTCCAAACTCCTGTCTACCATCAGCAGTTTCCAGGATTTTCCTTTTCACAGACACCATTTGCAATATTATTATGAGGCAGTAGGATAACTTAGAAAAGTATGTTGGGTTAAATCAAAAGCAACTGATCAGGGCCTACTGTAGTGTGTCAAAAAAATTCTATACTGAAAAGATAAGTAGAACCAAATTGTATACACTTACCTGAAAGGATCCCAAAGAAATTTAACTACAGCTTTGTTAAAAACACACACCAGTATTTCTAAAATTTGAAAGGCAAATGTTCAAAGAAAAGGAGATATATTATAGGGAAAAGGAATTGCTGTTACTAAAGACCAAAAAAATTTGGCATGAAGAAGTTCTCTGCAGAATTCCATAGCAGAATTTGGGTAATGTTTTGTTTTACTAGGAGTTAGGAAGGTGACAGAGTTATTACCTATATATTCAGATGTCTATAATAAACCTTGGAGGTAGGCACTTCCTATTTTCTGAAGGGGAAGAAACAAAGAAAACCTGCTGAATTAAAAACTCCCAGTGAAATAGGAATTGCATGTTCTCTACCTGTTCCCAAGATAACCCTTTAACTATGAAAGGAGTTTAACATCATCATGATGATAATGATGATGATGATGATTTTAACATTATTTGTTTGTCAGGAGGAACAACCACCTTCTCTGTAACGGAATTTCAAGACAAGAAACAAGTTCTCCCACTCTGCCAGAAGGCATGGATAGATACACTACAGGAGTTGCAGAATTTCAGAAAGTGAGTTTTATTTTTAAGGAGTCATGTATGTCTGCGCAGCAATACCATAAGCACAAAAATAAAGTTTTAAAAGCCATCTCATAAAAACCTCAGCTAGAGACATGCATAATTACTAAAATTTGGGATACAAACTCTAGTCCTCAGCTCACGTCTGTACTCCTAAAACCAGAAAGAAAAGTTGGCATGGGATTTATGTGAAAGACCAGCAATTGTGAGGAATTTGAGATGAATCAGAGTAATGCACTCCAAAATCAATGAAAACTTGCCTTTCATCAGCTCCCTTCAAAAAAACCGATATGTTAATAGGAAATGCCTTGGGTGCCATCACGTTAAGAAAAGGAGATCAGTTTAGGCCTTTTTGCACAATATGTTGTGCTTACACTTTTTCATGAGTAGTGGTTCATGATTAACTCCTTGTGCAGATGTTCCAATTGCACAATAAAGGCTTTTTGTTCAGAAGTCTTTTAAAGTAATTTTTTGCTTTTATTGGAAGGTAGGAATAAACTTAATGGATTTGTATTATTTTGGAGGAAAACTTTTCTCCCTCATAACTCTCTAGTAATGCTGTAATACTGCTAGCATCTGAGATAGATTAGGGAAAGTGTTTTCTCTCTCCATTTTTGCATTGCAAAGTTTTACTATTTATAATAATAGGAAAAGAACTATCAATATTTTTGAGACGAAGAACACTGGTATGTGAAAGAAAATATTTGGGGACCAGGCTGGCTTCTTAGTGTCAGGCATTTGACATATACCTTCCAGAAAAATTGTAAATCTTTCTGGAACGTAAATGTTTCTTTTGCTGTCTTATCTTGACAGAGAGTTCCAGAATTTATTTTCTGTTCTGTTCTGTTCTGTTCCTGCATAAGCCAAACTGCTGTATACCTCAAGTAATTTATAATGTAGGTATAAATACGTATTTGAAGTATATTTAAGATTTTTATGGAAGATTTTTTTAAAGAATATGGAGACCTCACCCTTAAAGAAACCAGAGGCATCAACTTTGAAGAAACCAAGAAAAGAAGCTTTGAGTCCTATTCGAAAAAGACAGACTCTTAGACAGTATTTCATGAAACATCCAAACATAATGAAATCCCCAGAAGCACAAAGGTAAATGAACATAAGCTGTCAGGTTCATATACAGAACCAAAATATTTTGTCTGAAATTTAATTTACAGTTAAGTGTGTATTTTAAAACTTTTTTCTATCAAAGGGATGAATTTGAGCACAGTCCACTCATTTTTCTGTTTTAGTTTGTTATAAAATTGGCGTCCACTCAAGAGAACAAAATGTTTCTCATTTCTATTTCAGAGAATAACTGTTGGAAGATTTTGAAGTCTTTGTATTAATGATCAAAGAATGTATTGCAGTTGTGTTAGCTTGAGTGTGTTGATTCATCATGGTGGAAAAGCCATGTTAATCTACGTATGATAATGCTTTTCAAACTGTGTTGGGGAGCTTAGTTGTTTGGTAGCTAATCATCCTCAATCTAATCAATCTAATAAAGAATGTTTATTTGTACCTGATGTTCAGGTAGTTACAGAATGATTTTTGTCATCCTTTTGCTAGCCTTTTTGGATTGACTGTTCTGTAGCTGTCAGAAAACTGTTTCTTGATAGAAACAAACAAAAATTCATTCACCTCTTCTTTTGGCGGATAATTGTATATATTTGGTTAACTTGCTAATAATGATACCTTCTGACCTAAAAGAATTTGTAGTATTCATTACCTGGTGCTTTGGTCAGCTTCTGCTTCCAGCAATTAACAAATAGAAAACTAGAAATATCTGAATATAAGCAACCACATGACTGATTCTGGAAGTGGTTTAAAGAAAAAACCTCAAAGAAGTCTTCCATACACTGTCTTCTAATTATTTACCTAAACCGACAGAAAAAACCCCACCTTACTTAACATGATTTTCATGGCTTTCAGTGGAAGAGAGGATGTTTAACTTATCCTGGAAGTTTTGCTTTTTCAGCTACTCTTTCATACCTTACATAATAATATTGCTGTATAATATAAGCAACATTATATGGTATACTGTTCTGCTCACATTTTAAAGGTGGAAAACAGGCAGAAAAATAATTTAGATTGATAAAGGGATCAGTTTACAGCTTATAAAAAAATAAAAATGAGATTTTATTTGACTACAGCATTGTATGTGTGCCAGGTAATACAGAATAGTTTGATCTGGCAGAGAAACGTAAAAAAAATCTATGGCTGGAAATTAAAGCCAGGCATCCAAATTAGAAATAAAATGTTTTCTTCACACTGAGAATGATTAGCTACCAAAACACAGCAATAAAAAGAATGATCCATATTTATAGCACAACAGTAGACCCTCCATCTCCTGAATAGACTGTGTGAAACACATCGTATTTGCTATAATAATCTGCTTGGATGATTCAGGTACAAATACTTCAAACACAGAGCTAAACTTTTTCTAAGTACTACTAAGACAAATATCTTCTGGAAGTTGGTAAAATGTAAGATAGGATTTAGTGCGTGTTAAGTGCACTTAAAGAGGGAAAGCACAATTGCTTTTCCTGACTGCAGCAAAAATCCTTTTGCTAGAAATATGTCATATGCTTCTGGGTTAATACAAGTCTGTGGATATGCAATGGGATACTTCTGTGTATTTTTACCATGATTTTCTTTTCTAGAGCTTCAGGAAAATACAGTTTAATTTTTTTCTACTTCATATACTTTGGTTTAGGAAATGCAAGGAAGAGTTGCAAAAAGTAGCTCGCCACACCTTAGTGGTGCTGCTGAAACCAATCGTGAGTAATTACTTAAACCGAAAGAAGTTTCATCAAATGTGTCTTGAAGAGATGCCCTGGAGGTCTCAGATGAATATCTATCTGGCAGTTGCACACTACAACTTGTTTAAAAAGAAACTGGAAGAGCAATATAACATTGGAATTTGTGGTTCACAGCTTCTGGACAGGTATATCTTACTGCATTATCAGTGATTGCTATTAATATAGATTATTGTGTTATTGCCATTAATGGAAATAGATCTGAATTACAACACCATCAGTCAGTTTGTCATATGAATGGTTCAGCTTCCAAATGCAAATTGATTTGCTATGTAAGAAGTTTTTCTTTCCATTATATGGCAGGTGACATGCACATTTTTGGTTGCTCACTTGACTGGTCAGAAGAAAGGAAATATATTATACTGTGCTATTTTTTGGTTCCTTATAACTTTTGGCTATCATTCATTCTTTCTGGTTCCTAGAGCTGCTGGAAAGTAATCAAAACTCACTTTTGACAAGCTGAATTTTGTGTGTATATATCAAAACTCTTTTTAATATTATATCTAGGGTTTTTTTATGCTTTCTTCTTTTTCTCCCATTCTGCAGTTACAATATTTTGGATCCTGAAATATTCTCATTAAATAATTCTGGCACTGTAGTGGTGAGAGAAGTCGTAGAGAATAACATGAGAACACCAACTCCTCCTCGCCTTAAAAAGTCAGGAATGACTGAAAAACAAACTTGTAAGAACTTTTAACATGTGCACTGCTGGAATCAGTTTCAACTTAACCTTTTGTTTCTCTTAATTTCTGTCTTGACCTCCACCATTAGTTCTCCACATCACCTTTGCAAAAAAAGTCATACCAATTTAAAGAAAAGATGTTTCTGGATTTCAGAAGTGTCCTCTGTATTTTCTCTTTTTGGCATACCTAGTATAAAAGAAGTCATAGTCAATAATGGGGCATTTATAATAACTCTGAGCCTGTTTATTGTATTGATAAATACATTACTGTTTATCAAGTGGTTATTCTTTATCCTATACTTTAGTAACAAGTTTATAAATTCTAATAAATTAGTGATACTAGCTTTTGGTTTGCAGAAGCCATGCTACCTAGACCTATTAAATTGATAATATTCCAGATTATTCTAAATGCAATGATATTTTTTTTCGATTTCTGTGTTGTTAATTGGTCTGTAGTTTCCTTTAGGTTTCCTAACAGGCCAATAATTTCCTGGGTCATTCTGTAAGTCTTTGCTAAAATTATAGACTGAAATTTATTATCTTCCAAATTTTAAGTAGAATAATTTAGGTTTCCTTCTCTGCTGCTTTTTCCCCTCTATCTTCCTGTGGCAGGAAAATAGTGATCCTGTATCTCAGGATCAATTTTTTATCTTCTACCACTTTTACTTCAACTTCTCTGTCTTTCACAGTTGACTGTTCTATTATCCCAGCTATTTACAATAGCATCCTTCGAGGTTTCAACAGGAGCCAAACTGTAAAATATAGGTCTTTGATTACCTCAGATGTTGGTGATAACATACAAGTCAATGAAAAGTAGTCTGCCTAGCCACCATAAGTTCAAGAAGAAATCACAAGCCTGGTCTTTTTAATAGTGCTTCAGGGAACACATTCTTGCCACAGCTGTAGAGAGCAAAATTCTCCTATCATTCCATATGGGACTTCCTTAGGTAGGAATCAACAATCCTCTTTGCCTTTTCCAAGAAGGTGTGACAAAAACAAGCAGATGAATTCACTGGTTCTCTTTGCAACAGCTTACTTTTAGTTATACTCTTTTGTCTTGATGCTTACGAGTCACTGAGAAGTGAGTCACTGAAAGTTGCTGAAAACTAATTTAAATCCCGTTTACTACATTCTAGCATTTGCAGCAATTCTGAATGAAAGAATTTCATGAAGTGTGTAGTTTGTCATAGAGTTCAAATACTGTTTAGCTTGAAATTAGCTTCTGCCTGAAACCTATAGCTCAGATATTACTGTATCCCACTACCATGAACCTTTTGTGTTACACTTTGGAGAACGTTTGGTATTGAATAAAATAATGACGCAATTCTACACATACCACAGACTTTGTCAGAAATCTTCCCTTCTTCCTAACTTCTCCTTTTAAGAGGCCTCAGCTTCAGAAAAGTTCTTGGTGATTTCTTCCGAAAACTTCTCTGAGGGTTGTCTCTTGGCTTTGAGGCTGAAAACTATTTGGTACACATTAGTACTGTGCTCAAATTTTTTTTTATCCCCGCTTCTCCCAACATTTAAATAAAAGCATTTTATATTATAAATATCATA
>VZTL01049163.1:0-21098 GCA_013400535.1 Scopus umbretta | reverse complement strand
CTGATATGGTTGTCATGGTGGCAGTCCAGTTGGTGGTAGTTTATATTGTCTAATATTAATGATAGTGATGGATACTTCCAAGTCAATCCACTATGTGTTTCTTTCTAAGAACAGTTTGTCCTTGAAAGAGAATCACAACTTCATATCCAGAAAAGTAAATATATATTTATGCGTGTGTGTATATATATATATCAGCTTTAAAGATAAAAAAGAAATTTACAATGTTTAGAGACAGGCTATCAAAAATAAAAAAAATCAATGCTTTGTTCATAGTACTTGAACCTCTGTAATATATTTAGGGTATCTCTTTTCAGTGAGCCAAGGTGGCATCCTCACATCCTTCCATGATAGCCTGTTTCCTAGAAATTCATAAACTCTATGTCTATGGGCTCCAAATAACTGCTGTTAGCATGATCTGTAGGTGTGTATTACAGAAAAGCCTAAGTTTAGGGCTGACAATTTAGACTCCCTATCTTGCTGCCTGATAGTTCAAATTCAGAACTGGTTCACTTTATCATATTTGATTTGAACAATGCCTTGGAGTGTTGACTGGGATATATTAATTAGAAATCAATTTACCCTTCTTCTCTAGCCAAAGTATGGCTCTGAAAAGAGGCACCATTTAAAAAAAAAAAACTACGGTGTCTCTCCTTTAAACAGAGATACATTTCTTTCAGTGTAAAAGTTACAGTGACTTAATTCCTGTCTCACAGATTACATTCAATAAAACTCACTGTACTACAACTAAGCTTAGTAAGGATTAGTAAAGAAAGGTGGAAATTTTTTTATCGTGTTTTGGGAAAATTTATTATTGTCACTCACATTTACCAGGGTTGTTTTGGAAAGAAATATTTCATTCACAAATACAACAAGCAAATTCCTTTTTTTTTTTTTTTTTTTTTTTTTTTTTTTTTTTTTTCCCCTCTGTTCCTTTTNCTTTTTTTTTTCCCCCTCTGGTCCTTTTCCTTTTCCGCCTCCTTCTTGTTTTGCCTTTGCCTTAGTTCAAATGAGCTTCTGTTCAGGAAAATGTTTTAATTTTTTCCTCAAGTGTAGTCATTTCTTTTGGGGAAAAAATTAAAATCTGTTAGTCTGCTGGAAAAAATAAAATCTCACCGAAAATAAGTAGCAAATTGTCTTTCGGTTGAAGGATGTAGCTTGCAAATGGGACCTCAAAATAAAATATTCTCCAAAGAGTTTGACTTGACAAGCGTGCCTGCCTTTATACTGTAGGATCATGGATTAACTAATGGTTCCAATTCCTTTGTATTCATCTTGAAGCACAATATTGATCAGTTCTTTTCCAGGCATTGAATCCTAAGATGAAAAGATGAAGATCTTCCTCCACCCACTACCCATGTGTTCACCCAGACAGTGTGGAACTAATTCCTTCACGTAGTGCATGCCAGAAATGACAATGGGAAAATCTGCATGAAGTAAAGAACACTCTAAGTTGTTTGTAGAGGGTTTATTAAGAATCCCATTATGGGTACTGAATATAGTCAGGAAACAGATACACAACAGTAAATAGCAACCAGCCTCAATACAAGAGATGTTCTATACTTCCAAATCTCTGGAAACTGAAAAAAAACCATTACAGATGGTGATCAAGATAACCTGAGATGAGGTTTTTTGTTTTGTTTTGTTTTTATTTTAAAATCTGTGAGGCAACTGAAGTTTTAATGATGAATGTGGTATAAAAATCTCATTAGATAAACTGATAGTTTTGAGAATAAAGAGAACTGACATCCCATGTACTGAATTGTACCTACGCTGAGTGACAGTCTTTTGATCTGTAAGGTCACAATGGACCATGCTACATATATGTTCAGATCTATTCAAGATGAAGTAGTAACTGTTTCTATTTATACTATAAAAAGGAGTATAATAGCTTCAAGCCTTCTTTTGCATATATACTTCCAAATTTGACAGCTTAAAAATCTTTTCCATTATATACAGGCATATCGGCAAAGTCTCTGGGAGCTTCTATTAAGCAGCCTAAGCCAGAGAAAAAGCTACTTAATCTCTCCTTAAAATAGTACAGCTAACTGTTTTCCACTTTGTCTACAAGATGCGACCTTTATGTGCCAGAAATCTATTCTTGTGAATTATAGGTTAGCTAAGGATATCTTGTCTACATTTAAAAAAAAAAGAAGGGTGAGAGGGAAGGGGGGAAAAAAAAAAAAAAAAAAGGAGGGGCGGGGGAAGGAAAGGGAAAAAATGAAAAAGCTTTGTTTTACACAGTCTATTAAGATTCTGGTTGGATTTTAGAATGGTTCAGGGGTTACACTAATTAAACTCAGTTAATTTTGCCTTGCAATTACCTTTCAGTATTTGCCTAGGTTGTTAGGACTTGAAGGGGATTGATACTGGTGTCTTTGAAAAGCACGTTTAAAAATCCACTTCCAAATTCTTTCCAATCATCAATTTATGCAGTGTTCATTATACAGTGTAAGAATATAGAAGTGCTTGGTACGGTAGTTAGGCGCCTACTATGTCATGTGACAACTGCAATTATCTCTTTTGGTGACAAATGCGATCTTTGCAGTGATTACCTTTAAAAAAATCATAGCCAATTAAATAGATTTCTATGACATTTCAAAGACTGTTAATCACAACCAAATGCTGTAAATGTCAGGATGTATTGAAATTTTTGCTGCTAACTGATGAATCACTGAGTTAATTGTAGTTCATCATAAGGCCCTTGTCATTGTTATTATTATGGAAAACACTTTCATCACTCTTGCTATTCAATAAAATTAAAGTTCTAGACAAATATGAGAAGATATTACTCATCCAAGCATCTTAATTTAATCTCATTCTTCAAAATATTCAAACAGATAACTACGTAGAATAATGCAGATGCATACAGAGTGATGTTTTAAAATAAATATATGAAGGCATTCCTCCTTTGTTAATTTTCCTTTAAATATACCTTGTCTCTTTCAAAATATGTTGCCAATATGAAGAATATCTCCCTTGACAAAGTAAATTCATCTTTATGAGAAAATATTGGATCTAAGATCATACTAATGAAGGAATCTCACTTTAATAATTCTGGTTCTGATTAAGACTGGAAAAAACTTTCATGACAACAATTTTAAGGACAGACTGCCTTGCAGGTATCACAGATAAGTCTTCACACAGGCAGTGACCAGAACATAGCTAACTCTGTAAACGCAAATTAGTTTTCCACTAAGTAACATGTTTCTATTACTGTTCACGGAAGTTCCTGTTTAATCAAAAGGAAACTGATCTGGAGGAGAGCTGCAGATGACAAAAATGATTGTTGAATGATATCTGTGGATGTGGTTACTTAGATACAGAAATGTAAAGGCAGAAGAAAAGAGGACAGAGCACTGCTGAAACCCACTGTCCACTCCCTTTCCTACTGCAGGCATGTCTACAAAGATGACATTTTTAGAAAATAAGAACTTTTTGTAGAAAAAATGTTTTTAGAGTTTTTGGAAGAATAGTGAATATGTAAGGGCAGGTAGACTGCAGAAAGCTTAAAGACAGAGAAGTTGCTAGCCTAAATCAAACTAGAATGCTCCAAATAAATTCTGTTGAATCCATAAGCAGTCAGAGTCCCTGAAAGGTAATTCATCTTTAAATTTAAATATGACTCTCAAATGGGACCACCCTTTTTCGGGCACTATTCATCACAGATAGGCTGGTGAGGTGAGACAAGTGAATTATTGCTTGGCTTTCTCAGTACGAAGAGAAAGGTGGCAGGATGAGGCCTTGTCTGACCTCAAAGTTGGTAATGTACCTGAAAACTACATAGGAAGAGAATAAAAAGAGATTGTTCATTCATTAGCACGTATTCAAGTGTTAGCCCAATCTATAGAGTTGTGAGCAATACCCCCATTAACTGGTCTTTTCACAGATATTTTTTAGTGTTTGTACAGAGTAATTAAAAATCAAATAATTTTCCAACTTTGCATATTTTGGCTAAAAGCTGGATGTTTCACCTAAATTCCTTGATTATATAAAATAATACACAGACAAATAAGAACCTGTTCTGCAATGATATAACATGGACACATGGATTCAAAATTAAGGCACCAAATCCACAATCAGGAGATCAAAGTTTCTGTTATGACACAGTCCAATTTACTCACTCTTTGACCAGGAGAAAATCCCTTTTATGGAACAACAAAACTTTCTTTGTGTACTGCAAAGGATATGTTGATTGTTGTCTAAGTTTCTGTGCTCAAGTACTACTGTTCAGCAGCTTGAATTACTTACGTGTATTCATTTTGAGTAATAGGAGAATGTGAGAATATATAAATATTAACTTGGTTCTCCCAGATAAACATTTTATGAAAAATAACATGGAATGTAATCCTGAGTGAAGATGAATGCCATGTGAATAGTCATATGTCTTTCTATA
Organism: Scopus umbretta; assembly: GCA_013400535.1. Taxonomy (NCBI): domain Eukaryota; kingdom Metazoa; phylum Chordata; class Aves; order Pelecaniformes; family Scopidae; genus Scopus; species Scopus umbretta. Next base: position 16,705 of record VZTL01049163.1, on the reverse strand, counting down.
AGTGGTGTATATTCTGTACTTCACAGTAAAATTATCAGTCATTCATTTCTTTTTCTTCTTGTGTAGCTTATTCTTTTAAAATTATATTTAAATCAAAGCAAACCCTATATAGATACATCAATTAATCTATCTAAAACAGGGGAATGCACTTTTAATTTGGGGAAGTGCTCTATTTATGTAAGTTTCTTATTTTTCAAGCTGATAAAATAGAATTGCAATTCTAAAATAGAATTGCAATTCTGTTACACAACTGAAGTTACAATTCAGTAAGAACATAATATCTATGATAAAATGTTTTCAAACCGAGACTTTTTCACCTACTTCTAAGCATGCTAGAGATTTGGCAAGATCCATGTTTATCCAGCACAATCCTATCTATCTTCATCTAACAGGAATGTGCTGTAATTAAATGATTGTTTCCTTTCACAGTTCAATCACACAGGACAAGGAAGTATTTGCAGCCAAGCCATAATGTTGATTACTGATGGAGCTGTGGACACATATGATACAATATTTGCAAAATATAATTGGCCAGACAGAAAAGTAAGTAATCACCTTTATTTGATGGAAAACCCAAAGCTTCATATCCAATATAAAGTGTGTACCTATTGAAAAGTCAGTGACAATCTTTCTAGTGATATAAAAATGATTTTTGATAACTGGATGTTTCACTAATGACAAAAATGATGCTAATGTGATATTGCTCGAGGATAGAGATGGCCTTTTACCGTAGTAACAAATTTAGGATAATAAGATATTAAGGAAATACTTCCCTCCAGGGTACATTTCTGACCATTATATAATGCTTCCCCTGTGAGACACTATTAAACATGAAAAAAATTTTCTCTTCTTTCTCCCAAAATACTCATTAATAATGCAATCCTTTTTGAAGCTAAAGAGGGACTGCAGAGAGTGAACAATTTACTATGACTGGAGACGGAGCAGGTGTAGTACTCTGTATTTTTAATTTTTTTATTTGGCAGAATGATGGGTAGAGTTGGCACTTGGTGAAATTTTATTAAAAATGTATTTGGTTCTGTTGAGCTGTATAAAGAAGTTTGCTCAGAATTAAAATACCTTGTTATGTAACACATGGATGTTATCGGTAGTGCAGAAATGCCTTGAATTTTCCTGATGGGAAGGCTCTAGCAGGCCTCATGTTTGGATGAGAAATAATTTCCTTCTACACTGTTTATCTTCTGCTAAAGCAATTTTTGGGACTATTTTAGGAAGTTTTTGTAGTTTGAGATACCTGCCATGTTTTATGCCTGTGGAAGCAACAACCTCACTCTTCGAAGTGCAATTTGAGCAAGTAATTGATTAATATGAGTGTGCTACGTGGGGTTTCAGTATTCTGTGCAAAAAAGTAGTAGTTTCAATTTAGTTTTTAGTTACATTTCTCTCATTTATAAAATTATGATTATTTTCTGTTCTCCCTTTTCTTGTTTACCTGAACTAAACCTCATCTAATAGCAATCAGTGAGCATAAGAAAATAGGAAATTCATGATTTTTTTTTTACTGATCTGTTGAAAATGTCATGTCAATTATTGCCATTTCGTGCAGAAAAAATTACATACAACCATTCTACTTTTTGTTGGTTAAGAGGTTTTTATTCAGAGAATATAGAGTAATAACTAACTGCAATCTGAAGATCTATTTTTCTCTTGATAGCTTGCTCACTCCTTTTATTTAGCTTTATTCTCTAAAAGAAGAAAGTTCATACTTTTTGTGATTTTACCAAGAAATGCCAGGAAGTCTGTAATCTTCAAAATAATGCAACGATGCATCGGTATTTGTGCATATTCTGAGACCTGTAATACTTTTTGTGTGAATTGATGCTGGCCTTTGTGTAGTGGAAGGGATGAGGAAGTTCAATATTTAATGAATGCATTAAGATGTAGAACTAGATAATATGGAAGAAGTTCCATTGGATGTCAGCATTTGTCCGTTTTGGTATTTATTGTACTTCGTTGGGTGACATCTCAATTGGCAATGGCAATATTAGTGAAATATAACAGAAGTATTTGTTTCTACTCTGCAACATACAAGAAGCACCTCCTTGAAATCTGGTGATCAAGTATTTACAAGTCAGAGGAGAATAAATGACCTTTGATCTTTGTCTCCCTACTTTTCTTCAGTGCTTTTCACCGAGACTATTTGTTGTTGCTACTTACATGAAAATATCTCCTTCCTTTTCTTATACTGTATGTAGTGTTGAAGATGGGTGATTCTTCAGGGGTAAAACTTTTATTGATTTTTCTTTTGATTAATTAGACAATTGGAAAATTAGGGCTTTATAAAATAATTTGTCTGTTGAAATTACAGAATAAGTCTGGAAACAGTAACATACTTGAACTGTAGCTTGTTTTTCAGATAATAAAATATTCAGAATGGAATCTGTTTTTATCAGACAGGTCATATGTTGTGTTTTTCTTCCTAAGTAAATGAGTGTAACTCCTTAATATTATATGGCTTAAGTCTTTTATCAGCTGGCTGTTCTCATATAAATGCCTGGTCGTAATATAGACTCAATATATCTCTTAAATCCTTCTTTGTAGTCACACTTATTTCAGAATGTATTCTAAGAAGAACAAGACAAATATAATCTGATTGTGAAATTATTATTTTAATATCTGCTTCTTCAGATCACAAATGTTTATAAACAACAGACATTTTTTTTTCCTTTTTTTTTGAGTAATTCCCAGACATTTGCATATACTTTTATCCCTATAGAAATGGTTGAAAAGTGTTAATTTCAGTATAGGCTTCAATATTTACTCTTAATACTTTAGTCAATTTAATGTTGTAATCGTTCAAGATCTCCATGATCAGATGAAGTGTGAAGAATATTCATTAAGCAATATATAAATTTAAATAAATTAAATTTAAACAAATTTAATAGAGGATACAAGGATCTAAATTATCTTTGGAATTTCAATCAGCATTTCTGGCACCTTCCCCCTCCCACTGATTTTTATCTCCTTTCCAGTTTTGATATAACTGAGTGACTTTGTAGGCTAGCATTAGCATTCTACCCACCTCTTATAAAATATTTAATGTATTATACAGTCTTCTAAATTGTATACTAGAAAATACATGGAAAAAAAAAAATCAAATCAGTTTGTCCTCTTCTCAGCCTGAAATGTTTCTAGTATGAAAAACGTAAAAGATTTCCATATGTATGCCTTAATGCATTAGAGCTTTCAATGATCTTTGTGGGATTTGTTGTCCTAGAAAGGAAGAATTATTGAAAATGCAATATTCTACATATTTGCAATGTCATTGTGCCTAAAAATTATGCATGGAGTGCACTTCAAGATCCCCTGCTTTTGCATTACACAATCTTTATTCTCTCCAAAGCTACTTTTTGTATTTATAAATCACTTCTTTGAACTGATTAGTAGGGTTTTTTCTCACATTTTTTGTCCTCTATTCTGCTGTACATTGCCTTGCCATCTTTCTTATCATTTATGTTTTTCCTCCCATTTTGATACTGTGATGGACAGCGGTAGACAAAGTAATAGCTCTAATTAAAATAAGTTCTTAAGTTTCTGTTTACCTCATTTACCCTGTCAGCAAAGTACCTATTTCAGTCATGTTTTATCTGATGTTAGATAATATTAAATATGTCATCATGTATTGGGTTTGCATGGTGAGGTTTTGGCAGCAGGGGGTAGCTTCTGTGAGAAGCTGCTAGAAGCTTCCCCTATGTGCAATGGAACCAATGACAACTTGCTCCAAAATGGACCCGCCGCTGGCCAAGGCTGAGCCAATCAGCATTGGTGGTAGCACCTCTTTGATAGCATATTTAAGAAGGGGGGAAAAACCTGTGCAGCTACAGCTGGAGAGAGGAGTGAGTATATGTGAGAGGAACATCTATGCAGACACCAAGGTCAATGAAGAAGGAGGGGTAGGAGGTGCTCTCGGAGCCAGAGCAGAGATTCCCCTGCAGCCTGTGGTGAAGACCATGGTGAGGCAGGCTGTCCCCCTGCAGCCCATGGAGATTAACGGTAAAGCAGATATCCACCTGCACCCCATGGAGGACTGCACACCAGGGCAGGTGGATGCCCAAAGGAGGATGTGACCCTGTGGAAAGCCCACACTAGATCAGGCTCCTGGCAGGACCTGTGGACCCATGAAGAGAGGAGCCCACGTTGAAGCAGGTTTGCTGGCAGGACTTGTGACCCCACAGGGGACCCACACTGGAGCAGTCTGCTCCTGAAGGACTGCATCCCATGGAAGGGACCCACGCTGGAGCAGTTCATGAAGAACTGTAGCCTGTGGGAAGGACTCACATCGGAGAAATTAATGGAGGACTGTCTCCTGTGGGAGGGACCCCACGCTGGAGCAGGGGAAGTGTGTGAGGAGTCCTCCCCCTGAGGAGGAAGGAGCGGAAGAGAGAATGTGCGATGAAGTGACCACAGCCCCCATTCCCCATCCCCCTGTGCAACTGGAGGGGAGGAGGTAGAGAAACTGGGAGTGAAGTTAAGACCAGGAAGAAGGGAGGAGTGGGGGGAAAAGTGTTTTAACATTTGGGTTTTATTTCTCATTATCCTATTCTGATTTGATCAAATCAAATTAATTTTTCCCCAAGTCGGGTCTGTTTTGCCTGTGACAGTAATTGCTGAGTGATCTCCCTGTCCTTATCTCGACCCATGAGCCTTTAGTTATATTTTGTCTCCCCTGTGCAGCTGAGGAAGGGGAGTGATAGAGTGGCTTTGGGTGGGCATTTGCCATCCAGCCAGTGTCAACCAACCACCAGGTGCAGCAGAAACACCTTGTTCTCTTATAGAAAGGAACAAATTCTTCATGTAACTGCGAAGGCTTTGCCAGTTTGTTGGTGACAATCTCTAAAAATGGAGAGTGAAAACATAGTTACTACGTAAATAACAATTCATAGTTTCTCCTTTTTTCCAAGCCATCTATATCTTTGCAAAAGATAGTATTTTTTTAAAAAAAAGATACTGTGTAAACAGAGGTAAGAGCACTTTATTAAATATCATTGTTGATGTATTCTGCAACTGATTAAAAAGCTGCTTCTTTCTGATAATATATTAAATAAAAATTGTGTTGCAATATGGTGAAATGGAATAACATGGCTCAAATTAAATCACGAAAGTAGCTTAAATTGACTAATTTATTTTTTTGGGGGACATCAGCCTGATTTTGTGTATGAGCTAAAGAATTATGACCATCAAAAGAATATTTAAAATTATCTTCTGGACTCTTTCCTAGAAAGAAGGAACACTTCAATTTTAGTGTTTATTTATGAGTCCCTATCTCCCTCACCAAAAAAAACCACTTCTCCATGTTTTCTTAATATCTTCTGCTACTTAAAATGTAAATCTAGTATATGCTATTTTTATAACACACTATGTTTTATTTGTATGACTAAGGCTCTAAGTTGTTTATATCTATTTCCTCTTTTTTTATGTGTCCATACATGCAATCTTGCACTTTAAGGAGCTAGATTCTCACACATTATAAATTACTTTATGCTATGTACATAATTTTTCTCATTCATGAAATTTACATTTCATGAGTAAATCCATTTACACTGTCATATAAAAGCCAGGTTGTCACCATGTAGCAGAAATAAGTATTTAAAAAGAATAGTACCAAGAAAGTGTTTGTTTACAATTACGACTGTGATAGAGTTGCAATACTTTTTTTTTTTTTTTTTNTTTTTAAATTTTTTTTTTTTTTTTTTTTTTTTTTTTTTTTTTAAGATGTCCTATTTCAGGAGAAAGCCTTTAAATCTCAAAATATCTTTTTGATGTCAGTTGGAACAAAGCCATGCTTTTACTGTATATTATTGCTTCTACTATTATATCTAAATGCACTATTAGAAACCACATAAAATACTGCACTTACCTATTTCACTAGGTACCTTATTCTGATTTAAAAGCATGAAAAGACATTGTTGTTGTGGGGTGGGGGGGCAGGCAAATGGACATGACTACAGGAAAAGATAGCCCTTCAGGTTTGCTCCCAGAAAGTAGTACCACTAATTGTCTCTTCTTAAATAACAAAATCCCATTTCTTTACTGGAAAATTCTAGGAAGATTAAGCTTTTAAATGTTGCTGAAATGCTATAGCACATCTAAAAGTGAAATTCCAATGAGATCAGAGATATTATCAGATCTTCAAGCCTTGCTATGCTCTCTGTTGAAAGCCATTTTAGTCAGTCATTGAAAATTAATAAACTGGGAACAGCAAGTATCTACATAAATAATATTTAACATATTTTGACATTTTATGTATAGCAAGACTGTTCTCCGTATGTTGTGACATTGCAAAGGAAAATAATGTAGTAAATCCTTTTGTATAAATGCATGAGGAAACACTTCAAAAGCCTAATGACTCATCAGCAACTCCATGAAGTCTCATGATCCTTTTCCTCCACTGGCAAAAGTGACCAAGTGCCTGCATATGTTGCAGCATGGGTCTTTCTCCTCCTTTTCCCCACTATTTTTATGTGGCTATCAAGTTCTATACTTCCATAAAACCCATGTCCTCATTGTTTTGGAGAAGCCCAAAAGCTTTTCTTCCATGACCATGATTCAGGGCAAAGTCTAAATCCCATTGTGGTCAAGGGGAAATAGGTACATAATTGAATCATAGAATCATTAAGGTTCGAAAAGACCTCTGAGATCACCTAGTCCAACCGTCAACCCAACACCACCATGCCTACTAAACCATGTCCTGAAGTGCCACATCTACATGTTTTTTTGAAGTAGATAAGCAAATATTTTTTTTGAAATTTCAGTTTGTATACAGTGTTATAGTATTCCTTTTTCATATGGGTTGATGCAGCACTTGCAAGTGGTCAAGAAAGATATCATTTTTGTGAGCTGTTGTGATTTGCAACATCCAGAAATGGATGTTCTGCTCCCTTAGCCTGAGAGCTCTACACTTGGTAATATTGTACCACATGCAAAATCTGGAAAAGAAAGCAGAAGAATCATTGAATCAATTGAACAGTATCCTTCCCTTTGAGTTTGTGCTTCGATCCTGAAAACCATTTGCTTTCATAATTATCTGAAATAGCTATGTGCTGTGGTAGATATATGCAAAACCAGAAGCAATAATCCCTCTCTATTTAGGAAAGTGAAATGGAAACCAAAATCCCACCTGAAGTTTCCTCATTTTCTAGAATCAAAACCAGCTAGACAGGCCAGAAGTCTCTCCTGAATTTTGTCTGTTGTTGATAAGAAGGAAGGATGAACGTACTCTAGAATTCATGCTTGCCTTGCTTTTTTTTTTTTTCTTTTTTAATCTAAGTCAAAAGTACCCCCACATTCAGTTACCCTAGTCATTATTGTGCAGCCTTTTATTCAATGGGCGGGTAACAGCGAATAGAACTTCATCTGTCTGTCTCCTATTATTCTGAGGGCTCTGGGGAGAGTTAATTTTGTATGGGAGAGAAATATTTTCTTTCTGCTTATGAACCATTACAACAAGGCAGAGATTTAGGATAGTTTCTGTCAGTACTAAGACTTCAAGTAGGGTTAATATAAAGAATAACTGCAATAACATCTTTAATCCTACTGCTAAATGGCTATGATGCAGAAAGACCTAACAGCTAATACTGCCTATGACTGAAGAGAACTGTTGAAATTACAAGATAAATAGTTCAATGACTTTTGAGTATTTATACCTGCTTTTGCACCTGCTTTATATGAAAAATTTCACAGTCCAAAGGTCTCTGGGACTATACACAATACTTAAAATTATAATTGAGATTAGCACCTCAAAATTTTCTGGATTTAGATTTGATTTCATAATAATATACTATATGTACAGACAATAATAATCAGTTGATAACTCCTTAGCTATGTGGACTTTAACATATACTTTTACAGGATCAATATTTATAGTACATTTAACAATATATGGTGTTATGTTTTTTTAAAAATACTTAAGAAAATACTTGGTCATTACTGGTGACTACTGGTCACTTGCTCAGTAAAGACCTTTATTTCAATCTGCTTGCTTATATTACAGATCTGTGAAATAAATATTTAACTTCAATAATTCTGCACTTTATATTTTTTCTAAAAATCTATTTAGTGAGTTTAAAGACAACCAACAATCTATTGGCTTCAACTGCTGTATATGCAACGAAAGCCTGAGCTTTGGGCATATGTGAAATTCCGCAAACATTTAGATTCTGCCATAGGACAGGAAAGAATGCTTTCCTTACCCACAAAGGAAGATGAAAATATGACACGTTTTTGTTTCCTTTGTCTGAAAACTATCCTAAAGACAAATATAAAATCAAGTGGATGTTGTGAAAACAGGCTACAAGAAAATGGGTGGCTGCGTTGTAGCATCACATTGGTGACAAATCATCCTTTTCTTCATGTCTGCTATCCACAAGGTTACAAACCTTTCTGCAGATTTTTAACCAAGTCTCTGTAGCTTAGGAACCTGCTGATGTTGGCAACATGGAACATTAGTACAGTAAATTTAATGTCTTGTGTTCAATGTTGTCTGGATTGTTATTAAATTGATTTTTTTTCTAAAAAGACTGAAGTACTTTAGAGGCAGATGTTATTACTGCTACACAAACTGTATGCTTTATTACTGGTTATTTCAAGAACAAAGGAAGGTCCAGACACTTTATAGGCCTCTCAAGCTATGACATAACTTACATTAATTAGCTATCTTTTTAGATACCCCTGCAGTATAATGAAAGAAGAGATATGAGATCAAATAAAAGTTCATGGTTTGGGGATAAAGAGAAACATCTCCTCACAGAAATGCTGTAGTCCTAGTTTCCCGCCCTATCTGCAATTATTTTGAGGGAAAAAAAAAGTTTAAAAAAAGATTATTTTCTCCTGCATTATTACTTCTCCCTTTTAAAGAGAAAAAGAGGCAGGTAGGTTTCTGTTTCAGTGAATGCCTTTTTTTTTTTTTTTTGCTTTTATCTTTTCATCAGAACTACCAGAATGCTGTCTACAAATTGGTCACTAGTAGTTCTACGTGTATTCTTTAATATGACTGTCAAGGTAGTTAAGGATTCTTTTCTAGGCCAATATCAATTTAATTTGCCATGAAGAAACTTCTTCTGCAGTGCTTAAAACCAGAAAGTGGGGAGATGTTTTCTCTGAAGATAAGGGTAATTGAATCTGATCCTCAGGGTATATGTGGATTGCCAGAGGAAGGATTACTGATATATAGAATTATATGGTTGGCTAGAATCATGTAGTGGCTAATGCTTTCTGAATGTTTTAAGAATTTTAGTTGGGATGATCATTTATACACAATGTAAATGTATATCCAAAGTGCTGTTACCCTGTTAATGTTTGTCATGCAAACATATCAGAAATAGATACAAAAGTAAATTAACTATGAGTCATACAAAGTACCTTATAAACAATGGGCAGTCAAAATAGAGAATAATCCACAATCTGAAATAGACTGTGATAAGTATCAATAACACAATAATAATTATTTTTGCTTGTAAAAAAAAGTTAATTTTTATGTAGTGTATGTAGACATAGAGAGTTCCAAAATTTAAGATAAAATATGTGTACATAAAATGTGTCTAGATGACTACAAGTAATCACTATTTGCATCTGGCATAAACTCTGTATCACTGAAATATGTGGCTGAAAGCCATAATTAACAAGAGAGACCAAAGTATTGTAAGGAAATAATATAATAAGAACCCAATATCTTATGGATTTTGTTTACTAATCTACAAAATGAATATAATGAAACCTAACCTGATATTTGAAGTGCTGTAAGGTCTTAAGATTTTAAAAAATTATGTTTGTGGAGTTATTCTGCCAGAAGCAAGACAGTAAAAGTAGGCATAGGAATTGCACAAATATGCCCATTTTATTCTGTGGACTGTATCTATTCTTGATGTAGTGTTGTTTTGTGAAGAATTATGTCATCCACTTAAGGAAATAGTGAGATCATTTATTTCTTGAAGTTCTTCTAGAGCATGATAAAAACTGTATTTTTATTTGTGTGGTTTAAACTAAACAATACTGCAGTTATACTAAAAGCCAGGATGCAGTTCATAGTCTGCTTGTTTTAATTACTTCTCTTTATAATGTATGCATCGTCTTACTTAAACATGACAGGCAGAAAAGAGATGTTGAAGGCTGTCGCTGTCAGAGCTGTTCTATTTTAGATGACTATCTACAGTCTCTGTAAGATATCAAGAACGTATATTGTTAATTTTGAGCAACCCACCAAGAAAAAGGTGACCATAGCTGCATATATGAAACACATTTGATTGCATTTGACAATAAAGAGATAACACAGTTTTCCAATCAATTAATTTGGATTAATAATAATAATAATAGTAATGTACAGGTGGTAAAAAACCTGAAGATGATGCTGGACTGAATGTCTTCCTAAATTACCTGTTTAAAGTTTAGCTTCTGGAAGCAGCTGAAATTATCTGAATCTATATGAAAGGTTACATTACAGAGGAGAGCCGTGGTGAAAAATAAGTTGGTGAAAGAGACAAAACTAGAGTTATGCTCAATCATCTTTGTTTCCTTCACCTATAGAAGGATAGTTATTATTCACCTAAGAAGAATATAATAGATCTACAAGCCTGCTTGATTTATAGGTACTTTCTGTTCTGTAGAGCACAAGATACTAAGTGAAAACTTTTCATTGATGCTACAGACAGGGAAGAGTAAAAGCTTCATATGTACTTTGGAGCATGTTTTAAAAAGCTGTCCTTATGCTGGTTTAGGCTTCTGTTACAGCTTTTAGAATATACTGCAATAAAATTTCAAATTTCTAATTTATTTTTTTTTTTTAATGCAAGGTTAAGCTTGAGTCAAACACAATATTATGTAGTGGACAAGCATTAATTGGATTAAAGATATTTTTATGACTAACAGGAATGTTTACAGTTACAGGTGGTAATACAAGTAGAGGAGACAATGCAACAGTGAGGCTTAAATAGGAAAATGGGTTACTGCATCTTTTCCTAACCAATAGGTCAGATTCATTGCTAGTCCAATGAGGTATGGCAATTCCAGTAGCCTGTAAGTTTTTGGGAAGTACCCTGGAAAACTATAGACCAGCACAAAGACTAACAGTTTTCAGACATTTTTATCTGAATACTGAACTATATTTCTACCTAGTTTGCATGATCCATTCTTAATTTATTCCTGTATCATTTTTCCTTTAATGACATCTTCATATACTTTATTTTATATAACTCTCACTGAATTAAAATAAGCCGTAGCATGTTGTTTCATTACATACTGAGGCTTTAAGTTAACTTCTGTTGGATATTTACATTAAGTTGAGAAGATTGGTAAATTGCATGTTTAAATATCAAATCTCAAGGGATGTTTGGAAAGGGAATGTTACAAAGGGAGGAAGTTAAATGTTTGGTATAGTATTCTCTTGCTGGCATCCCATTACACACAGTAAATGGTATTTCTTGCTCATTTTGCTCTGAGAGGCCAAATTCTGCTGGTTTGGAAATATAACAGACATTGTTTATATGAAATTATTATTCCTATATACCATTCTCCCAGAGTACCTCTGTTATCCTTCATAGTGTCTGGCTATAGAACAATCCTGCAATACACGCACATATATCAAGACAGCACGGAAGATTCATTACATGCAGGGGATCATATATGTGTAGTTTCGTATTCATTTCAGCAAAGCGCTTACATATGTGCATTATTACATCTCTGCTAACCAAAGCAATGGATTCAGGCATACATTAAAGTGCTTTACTGAATTAAGTACTAAACAAGTTATCCAAACAATCCCATCTTTAGAACTCTGTTGTGGGTCTGCTGATTCTTTTTGAGTGGTTCAATCTTTAACTGTGTTAGTGGTTCTGCATTTTATAGAATACCTATTTAAAGTGCATGTTTGTTTATCTCACTATATTTATACCTATTTTTTCTAAACTGGCCTAATAGCATTAACTACATTCTGAGACTTCTGAAAAACATGGCAGTCTCTGTAGACTTAATTTTTGTGTTCTGTTCCCATGTGCAGACATCTGCTGCAAAACTGATAAAAACCTATTCTTCTCTAGGAGGTTCTAAATGCCATCATCTCATAATCCTCTCTACTACCCTTACCATAATTGTCTCTGTGCAAAATTGACTGAATGAGATTTGCACATCTGAATATATACGTTCTGTTTCTGTGGAATAATGCTTGGGCACTGACTTCTGTTAAGATTTGAGCTCAGTCACAGAGGTTTCCCCTTATGAATTCTTGAAAACTTTTTGCTGGATTTTAACATTGAAGCTGAGTTTAGTGCATTGTTAGAAAATGGAAGTCCTTATTCTGCCATCTCATGTCATTAGGCATTCATATCTTGAAAAAACATGTAGGATTTGGATCATCCAGGACTTGTTACTGAAGAAGACTTTAAAATCCACTGTAGTAGTAAAGTGTATATCCCAATGGCTGCTGTTCAGCGTGTCATTATGAAAATAGAAGCAGCTATAAATAGTTACTTATAAAACATTTTGAAATTTCTGTTATATTGAAGTTCATAAAATAGAACACCTACAGAGCCTATGACACTTGGAACAGGCCTTTTTTTGAGGAAGAGATATCAGAGAGAGAGAGATATACCTTTGTTTAAGCCAGTCTTTTTGTGTATTTTTATGTGTGTATATAGAGAGAGATAATGAGAGAGAGAAGTCTACTGGATACAAAATAGGATTTATTTTTTTTTTAATTCTGACTTTCTTTTTTTTTTAAATTCTGGACAGGTCAAGACAGAAGCCACTTAGGGTTTAGTTTTGTGGAAAATTGTGTATCTCGCAACCTGTACAGTCAGCTTCCATATAGAATCATAGAATTGTTTAGGTTGGAAAAGACCTTTAAGATCATCAAGTCCAATCGTTAACCTAGCACTGCCAAGTCCAGCAGTAAACCATGTCCCTAAACACCACATCTACATGTCTTTTAAATACCTCCAGGGATGGTGACTCAACTGCTTCCCTCCCCAGCCTCCCCCCATGCTTGACAACCCTTTTGGTGAAGAAAGTTTTCCTAATATCCAATCTGAATGGATGATCCACAGGATGATGTGCTCCATGACATTCCCCAGCACTGAGGTCAGACTGACAGCCCTGTAGTTCCCTGGATCCTCCTTCCAGCCCTTCTTGTAGATAGGCATCACATTTGCCAACTTCCAGTCAACTGGGACCTCCCTTGGTGAGCCAAGACTCCTGATAATGATTGAAAGTGGCTTGGTGAGCACTTCTGTCACCTCCCTCAGTACTCTTGGGTGGATCCCATCCAGCCCCACAGGCTTGTGTGTGTCTAAGTGGTGTAGCAGGTCACTAACTGTTTCCCCTTGGATTATGAGAGCTTCATTCTGCTCCCCATCCCTGTATTCCAGCTCAGGGGGCTGGGTACCCAGAGAACAACTGGTCTGACTATTGAAGACTGACAATCTCTTATGCATCAGTAGGATATGGAATTATTCAGCAATTTGTGCTAACATTTTTATGTTCATTTCACCTGTTTTAAAAATAAATAGAAACAGGTTATCCTTGTTTGAGGAAAAACATTGCCACAAATGCCCTCAGAAAGATAACTGCTCTCTGTTGTCAAGAAGCCAAAAGGAAAATTTGAAAGTGTGCATGAATGAAGACAACAGACATATCTGCTAGGCAAGCTCCTGGGCATTCCTCTTGGTAAAAGCAAAATATGATGGAATTGTGAAATACAGTAGTTATTCCAAGAATTTTCTATCACATGGTTCTGTTTTAAAGCCTCTGATGAAGGAGATTTTTTTTTTTTTTTTAAAATAATGTCCAATGTAGTATCAGTTATGGTCTGTCTCTGTGATTTCTAGTTGATTTAATAATACAAGATATTAGTAGAGCCATGAAGAATGTTTCCTAAGTATAAAGATAAAAAATAGAATAATACTGGTCTTTTAATTCAGTCTAAATCTTTAACTCTTACTAAACAAATACGCATTTTCAAGAAATAAGCATATGTATCAGGTAGAAAGCTGTGATCAGGTTTTCAACTCCTGTGCTCATAGACTTCTTCTTCCCCAAATAACAAACTCATGCAAAAAAGGAATAGGTACAATATATTGTAAATTATAGAAGACCATCTGAAAGTTAATTTCTGTTATTTTCTAGATCCATCTGCCTAGTAGACTTTCTGAAAGTAAAAAATCACGCCCAAAATTACAAGGAAAAGGGATAATGGAAAGAATAGGAGAGGGAAGGAAGTAAGGGCAAGTAAATGAAATGGTAATCAAAAGTGGATTTCTCAGACTGTTTTACACAGATTTCTTTCCTTCTGGGAAAAAGTCTTCCATGGTGTTGCATGGAAGGCTGGCTACAGAGCGCGGTGAATTACCAATAGGTGCAGCCCTGGAAGAAGAGTGTTGTCAAGCTGTGGACTGGTGTTGCCACTGAATAGGATTTCCAACTAACTGATTATAAAATCTGGGGCTGCAGCTGACCTCCCCTTCCAATATGCCTTATGCTCCCAGATACATGAAGTAGTCATCATATAATGCTGGGTTATAGGTTAGTTGCACCATGTCACTTATTCAGGATTCCAATTTGAGGTGCCTATTTTCCCCAGATTTTGCAGTATCTACAAACATCTACCAGCCTGAAACTTACTCTTGCAGTTGCCCTGCAGTAGGTGTGCAGTTATTTTCAATTCTTTTTACAAATGAAAGGAAAAAAATCCCTAGGTAGTTCATCTACTCTATTAACTTAATCTGTGAGTGAAATTAAATGAGTATACATGTATTAGTTTTGCTCTCACTGTGAAAAAGAAATGTCTGAATTTTCCATAAAATTAGAGTTTTGTCTAAATACTGAAACATCTGTGGTAGAGATGGGTGAAAACTCTACATATTTGCTTTGGTTAAGTTTACATCACACTTAGGGGGTGAGTTTTCATCAAATATTCAAGCTATCAAGTTTTATAGGTGCAAAAATTCATGGAAGATTAATTCCATCCTGTGTGCAAAAATGGCTATGGTTAGATTTCTTTATATCAATCCATTTCTTGTCACTTGCAGTTGAAAAAGAGTCCCTCATCAGTCACCAGTTTGTGGGAGCACCATCAGTGTAGCATTTTTGCAGTTGTACTGCTGGAAATTTTGAGTGGGGACCACAGAATTTGGCTAGGGATTGTGGATAGTCTGAGATTCCCACTGTTTTCTTGTGTAGAATTCAAGTCTGATCCTATGGTTTATATTGTATAAAAAAAGGCTGTATAATCAGCCCACCATTCAGAAACAAATACGGATTTTTACTGAGATAAAGTTATTTTCCCCTTCTTCTCCCACTTCTCCTGCTCCTATGCTATAGTGTCACTACTACACGCATTTGTTCTGTGCAGTGTTGGAAACATAGCCAGTGGCAGCATCATGCCATTGTGTGGCAGGGAGGGATTAATGAGGATCTAAAAATCTCTCTTCACAGCTTTGGTGGGGACTACGCATCAGAGGAGTTCAGACTTTTTCAGTACAGTGTTTCTGTCTCTGCTGTGTCTATATTTGGGCTATTCAGTATCCTAGCTGGATTTACGTTGTTTTACCAGAAAATCTGTGTTTTCAGCTGTGCTGTCCCTGGAAGTCTGTCATGTGGGCAGCACACACTGCCTGGGATTTGAGCAGTATAACAATACTGCCATGTTCCCCTCTGCTAGAAGAATTTCTTTAGAAAATAGCTCTGCTTAAGAGACCAATAGGAGTTTCCTTCTCTCTTTGTTTCCTATACAAGGGGGAATACTCGCCAGACAAAGGAACCTGTTAGCTGCCTTATTAAATAAATTTTCCTTTTCTTAGTTAGAGGTAGTTTATGGCACCTTCTTGTGTGTTATTCAGTACAATCCTGCCAAAGTGGGAGTGATCTCCTACCTGGGACTATCTCCCTGACTTACCATGGATTTCATGGTGAGTAGTACCCACAATAACTATATAGCAAATAGAACTGTTTAGAATTTTAAAAAAAGGGTGACAGAACTTCATCCATAAAAAGCATAATGGAAACTTAGCAATATTACTTACTAATATTTTTAACAAACAATGCTATCGGTATGATTCTAATAACTATGATAGTATATTTTAAATATTTTGATTCACTTAAGTAACGAAAACCAAATTTGTGCAAAATATTCAAATGTGTACACAAAGAGCATGAGAAAATTGTGAGTACAGAGATTTTAGCACCATATCTGATAATACTGAATTTTTGGCTAAAAATTCTACTGGCTGTTTAAGTACATTTTGACATATGGCACATTTTGAAACAAACTGTTTTATTTAGGCTGACCTAAATTCTCCTTAAAAGGTCATGTATGGAAACTAGCAATGAGCCAGACATCTGAGGATGCTTTTGTGGTATGTCATGTTTGTGCAATTTCAGCCAGAAAAATGCACTTGGCTCTACATTTGTGTGCAGCAAAAGTGACATCTAATAAGCTATTAGAGCAACGTAATTGGTGGGGTTTTCCCTATGATTATAACAGTGTTATATACAATACTCAGTTGCATTCAAAGGGGAAACTCAAAACGAAGTCTTTGACTGTGCTCTGCTTGCATTAGCAATAGGAAATAGTAAAGATAATTTTCAAAATCTTAGTTTGGTTCATAAAAAAAAACTTACATACTTTCACCATGTTAGTAGACACGACTAGACTGAGGTCAGTCCATTTTTGGTCACATAGCAGGGAGGATGCAATGCTTCCAGC
>VZTL01049162.1:34993-59498 GCA_013400535.1 Scopus umbretta | reverse complement strand
AATATTTGAGTACCTGTTTCTGAGCATAGATTAAAAAAAAAAAAGGAAAAAACTTATCTAATATATCAATACAGAAAATCTAATGAGAGGTATTCCACAAACAGAATTTAGCATCTAATGGCTCATTTCTTATTATCTGGTCAGCTCTCAACATGCTCCCATAACAGAAAGGATATACCAGGATTCATCATGAGAATCTGAGAGACCACACTGTAATGAAATGCAAGGCAGAAGCATAGCAGCCTTTACTGATTCTTGAGATCTAGGTGTGCAAAATACGTCAGTGACAGACAAGGCATCAAGGACTGAGAAAAGAGAATTTCATTTCAGCAGGAGGTATTCTCAGTGAAAATGAAAGCTGTTCTTCTAGATGTGGTATTAAAGATAGAGAGAAACTGTAAATTGAGTATTTCGATACCTATCCACCCCTAATTTTAAGCAGTTTTAAAAAATGAAATAAAGAAAAATGAAAGAAAGCTCTTTTGTTGTATTCAGAACAATCAACCACCAGGGGACTGGATGGCTTAGGGAACTGTTAATGGGATACAGAGTATTTCAAGGTCACTGGTTCAACTCTAGCTCAGGTTAGTAGTAATTGGAAGTCATTATTACTTGATGGCTGTTCAGTAGTTTAAGTGACATGGGTTGGTGGTCTTAATGCAGCATCGAGTGAACACCTGTCTATGCCACACACGCAAAAAAGGAGTCTCTATTGATGTCAGTTTAGTACTTTCATCAGGAACACATTTAAAGATAAAACATAAAATAAATAAATCCAAATAATTTATAAACAGTCCATGTCACATACTTTTTCAAATATGTCATCGGTACCTCAAAGTTGCCATTAGCCTGTAAGGCCCTAACGCGGGGTCGGTACTACCCAAGAGGCTTTCTCCTCTCTTTGGTACCAGGGCCAACTGCACTTCAGATGCTTTATTATAAAACAAGGTTGGAAGATAAAACAGTAATTAATGAATTAGATCTTACATTGGTCAGTCCAGTCACAGATATGCTAACCTTTCAAGCACAGGGCAAAATTGCATTCATGGGTATAGAAAAGGATGAATGATTACACTATGATAATTTAGAGAAAAAGTGTTGTACAATGTGTTTGGGATTTATGATAATTCAGTAATAATAACAGACTTTGGGCTAAACTGCATGCTTTGAATTTTGTTCATAATATTATGACAAAAAACTTGGATGGAGATATGTAGTCCATAAAACTAAAATAAAGAATTTCATTGATTTTGAAATTCATTCCAGTTCCCCTGAAAATCTCACTGTCTCTCTCTGGATTTTATGATTCTACTTTCAAGAATCAAACATACTCAAACTTTGAACTTATTCAGACTTTGAATGTGCTCAACCATATGTAAAGCCAAAACAGTTTCTCCCAAGTAATCCCAATTACTCTCAATACTTAATTGGTATTAATTTATTTAATCTGCATTATTGGTGAAGAAAATGATTAAAGTGATTTCTTCAGAATAGGATTCCGAATGGGCAAAGTATTTCACATTATCTGCTGAAAATCCCTTCTAGTGGGTAATGTTTACTATTCCCTTCACATACAATTATTCGTCTCAGTATTAATCAGACAATTTTTCAAAGGTGTAGTTATGAAATTGGACTGGCTCCATGCCAAACGCAATATATGTTTTTCAGTAAACATATATCTTCAGATATATGGCACTTGAATTTTAGCAGAGTGACATAGTTGTATGCTGGAGTCCAGCTATACAAACAGATATTTTCTTGATTGAGAACTCATTGCTATGCAAGCTATTTTTAGTTTTGTGCTTAACATGTTTTGGGTGAAAAAACAAACCAGAGGCAGACTATTTTCCTAAGTAATTCTGTACTGTACATGCCATGTTTGGGATACGTCAATGAGTCAGGGCTTTAAAAAAAACCATAAGGTACCATTTCACTGTTTCATGCTGCATTACTTAGGTAAAAACACTTCTGCAAAGTCATACTAAGTAAGACCAATCTACTACGGCAACAGCTGTTGGTGAGAAGACTTCCCTAAGGGCACGGGAGTAAAGGGTTCATTCATCAGGAACTGAAAAATTAGAAACTTAGGGTGTCCAAGGAATAATATGCAATAACTCTGCTGAGACAATAACCTACATTGAAATCAAAAGTGGAATAAATTTTGAATTCACATTAAAAGCATTTCTGTGTTCTGTAATATCTGGTGCTTCTCAGTCTTACTCAACTCAGGTAGACTGGAAATTCGTGAACGTCTTTTTGTAGGACTTTCAAGTTAAATTTGTAGACTAACGGGCCTAAACTAATCCACAGGGTGGTATTCACTAATACAAGTTTCTACCACAAATACCTTTAAACCAGAGGTTTGTACCTATAAGCTTTTCATGAGCATCTGGTCTTCTGATTGCGTGTCTGAACAGACCCCAGCTCCGCGCCCCTTGAGACTGCAGAAAAAACCTGGTCTTATCACAACAGCAAGCCCTTGTGTGGCCTGAGACATACTGCAATAAGTAGAAGTGAAGCAGCTCAGAAAGAATATTTATCAGTTTGAAAATAGAATAAAATCAAATTCTTTCTGCTTACTGATGTGCATAGTCCTTGCCTAGCAGGGCAGTCCTAGGGGGACCTGTGGGATCATTCATATGATCAAAAGCTTGCAGGATCAGGTCCAAAACCACTCTACTTTTGAGATACAGCCCTATATCATGTAGACATTTTTATCAAAACATATTTCCACTATTTATGTGTTTGTAAATGCAGTATATGCTTTTATAACTTACACTTACGAATCAAGTAGCTGATGCAACTGTTTTTTTCCCCTCAGTCCTGCGTTTTGAAATATTATTTTGCTCTTAATTTTCAGCCTCCTTTCTCTTTTTTGCTTTTTTATTTTTGTTGGTGACCACAACTGTAGTTTCAGTAAATAAAGCTAGTGCTTGATAATGTGGAACGGCCAGGAGCTTAACTCTGCCCTTGGAGATCGCTTACATCAAACCAGCGATCAAAAAGTGGTGCAGATAAAATTTGTCATCAGGGATTTCCTACAAAAGAATTACAGTGGAGAAATAGCCTGATCGATACTATGGATTTTCACTGCAGGGGCTGATAGTCCAATTGCTGTGAAACACTCACACAGATAAAAGGGCATGGCTGCCACTTTGTTACAGACTGCTGACTCAGCGCAAAGCCTGTCAGGTATTTATAGGCCAAAGTGATACAGAATTATCACCTTGCAGTGCCCAGCTCTTGTTAGTTCTAAGATTGCCTCCCTTTATGGGATTGCTAAATGCAGGTGAATGGAAAAATGATGGCTAACAGCTGTCAAAATGCAACAGAATGAAGTACTTAAATCTTTTTTTATCCATTAAAAGGGTAACAACCAAACATATATCATAGTGCAGACGTTGTAATGATATTTGGGGCCAGTAAACTAGGGGTTATAAACAATGTACATCTGATCAAAATGGTAAGGAAAATACAAAAGGGAAAAAAGCAATAATAAAAATTCTTCTTGTTACTTTACAATATGTGGCTTGGCATTTACTTTGCTGCTTTTTGCAGGGACCTCCAGGCCCCTGATCAAGGCTGCTAAGACCAGCCTCCCAGCTCCATCAATACCGTGATAATTTTATACCCCATGCACTGCAGGGAAAACTACTTTAAGAAGTCATTGGGATGACTCCAGGAACTCTTCTTCATTGTTCTAAGCCAGTATTTTACACCCTCACTAAGATAAAATGCTGAGAGATATCTAATATTAACCAACAGTGTTAAGGGCTCATTGACTTCAAGGACCGTTTCACACACAGACACTTATAGGACCAGACCATGATGAAGGCAAAAGAAATACACTCATCTTTTGGTCCAACAGGTAGCATAAAGCATCTCTATCTTGGTGTACGGTCTGTGATTGACTGTTCTCAGCCATGAATTATTTTGCTGCTGGTACTAGCCTGAATGTGTTTCTTAGTGGTGGTAACAAAGGGGGCAGACACTACCTTTCATTTTATCACTCTGTATAGCACAACATGTATTCATTTTTGGAGATAGTATACAATGAGAGATTGGTTTTGACTGCATAAGGATAATATTTGGAAGGTCATACAAAAAGCTGTAGAGCCTAGTAATATAAAAAGAGACAGGATGTTTGATTACGAGGGTCTGCATGTACTTTGCCGTATCCATAGCCTCCTAGGTGTTTTTCATAGAGGAATTGGTGGTGGACTCCAGAAAGAGGTTTTTGCAGCTTAAAACCAGTTTGAGAGCTAGTTCAAATATATTTTTACATATACTTTCTTAGCAGGGACAGACCCAAGTTTGGCTTTAGTACCTATGTTTTTTTAATACTGTAAAGGCACTTAGAAGCATGCATTAGCATTCTGTTTTGCTAGATAATGAATAACCTCACAGTCCATCTCCCAGAAAACTTAACATCCAGTTAAGTAATTTTTTTCCTGACATCGCCTTGCAAAATCATGACATCCTCAGCATATCACCTACTCTTGTATCACCACATTCATCATTTTGCGAATATTTCTTTTACTGGTAAATACATGACGTGTCTTGGTGTGCAAGCGAACCGAAGCTTACCCTTTTAGCACTCTCAGAATATGGGTGGCTTTAAATATATGTAGGGAAGTGAACACCAGTTTCCAAAGCGGGGAAGGGGGAAAAAGAGAAGGCATTTGATTTTTTATAACTTAGGCCCATCTTCAATTATATAAAGCTTCATATATGGCCAGATTGTAAGAGCCAAACTATATTTGTTATTTAAGTAAGATGAAACCAGAGCTTGACTATTCCTAAAATATGGCTAGAGGGGCATCTGATCTAACACAAATCCAGGGGAGTGGCATGGAGTAAAATAAACCAAGCTGGCTGGGCACCTGCATCCAGATTAATCTCACCTGAAAGATGTTCAGGCTAAGTTAGTCATCTAGACCCGCCTTGATGGTTGATAGAAATAGGTAGGTGCATGCAAGAGGGAGGGGAAGCTCCAGACTGTACTTAGGACAGGTAAGATGCAGTATAGATAGATCTGTATCTCTTTCTCATCCTCTGCCTTCAGAGGGTACCTAAAAGGTGCTGTTAGGTGAGATGAGTCACCCAGGTTGCTTAGAAGAGGTTAATAGATCCATCATGAATAATGCTTTGAAGATCTCTTTTTTTGTTGGCTTTTTTTTTTTCATTAATACTGGTTTTAAAACCATCTTGGGTGTTTTGGAGAAACACAAATAGGAGTATTAAAAAGCTGAAGTTTTTCAAATGTCTTGAGAAGGTCATGGCCAGGAGTAGCTGAAATTCAGAGGAGTTTATGTACCTAATGCTTTAGACTTTATTTCATGACAGAGCTTTAAACTAAAGGAAGAAATACTGCATAAAGATCGAGAACTGTATTACTCAAAATAGCACAAAGAACCTGGACTTAGGTATAAATGGAAGAAGTTTTCAGTAAGTTTAACCATAATGGTTAATTGCAGAAGCTTTGGAGTGAAAATGCACAAAGTTTAAAACAAAATAATAATGTGAAGTATTAATTTAAATAATAATTTCATTGCCTGTAAGAAACATTGCAGGTTTCTAAACCAACATCTTTCTTAACCAGGAGAGAAGCCACACCTTTCTCCATGCTCCGTAGGGAAATTACCGTAGCACTTGTCTGAACTGCCTTGTGCTGGTAGAATCATAGCTGCTCTCATTGCAGCGTTGTTGGATGGAAGTTTACTGTCACTAGCAATAAGCAGTAGATAAAAGGAGGGAGGGGAGGGATAAGAAAACAAAGGGGAAAAAATAGAAGCTAAAAACTTCACCAGAGGTGAAAAAAAAGGGGGGGAAACCAGAAGATATACATAAACTAGTTGTTTTTGTCTTTCTAGTTGCTATGATGTGCACAAAGGAAATAGACTGAATAAAATCACATCTCAGGAACACCAACATAAATTCCCCCTTGCTTTGACAAGTACGTAATTTTGTGCAGTGATGCTCTTCACGTCTGGAGAGTTATGAGGCAATTTCATTCCCATCTGACAAATTTACAAAGAAACATTAGAGAGAAGGGATTAGAAAAGCGAGAAATCTTTATAGACTTTTTCCTCAGGCTGTATTTTCCTTCCATCTTTTGGCTCTTCCTTGAGGAATATGTATGAGTGACTCATTCTGTATGAACGCCATAACCGAAACACTTAGCAGATAAGCATAACATGAAATGTGCTTTAAATCAACTAATTGTATTTACATTATCTGGGAGGGCTGATCCTGATTGGCTAAAGTTTGTAAAATTTTGCTATTGTGCTTTTTCAAGATAACAATTTAAAATTGGGCAAAAAAAAAAGAAAAGCTAAAATATTAGCTACATAACTTTGCAGCAAAGTCCATGTGAGAAAAAATAATTTGCACTTGCAAAGCACTTCTCAGCTTAGAGCTCTGTTTGACCTTTTTGCCCTCATTATGGTCTCATGAAGACCAATAATATTTTTTTCATTTTACACATTGGGAAACTGAGGTAGATTAAATGATCTCCTAAATTCATGGAGAAAATAAATGTCACCGGAAAACAGGACAGGGAGAGACTAGTCAGGCTGAGCTCACTCTTAGGCATCGCAAACGGCCTTTCCAACGACATCAAGCTCTGTAACTCGAGAGAACACCTACTCCATACAGGCCACCGGGTACCTGCCAGCGCATGTTGATATACTTTATACTAGTAAAAAAAACAAATGGAAGGATGAGATGAGGAGAGAGCAAGGTGTTGTTAATGCCTTGCCAACATTCATGAAAGGCCAGGGAATTCCTTGGTTTTGTGGCTGCACCATTACAGCTTCTTTCTGCCAAAAAAAAAAAAAAAAAAAAGGCTGGGTCAGCCTTCTCTTTGCTGACAGTGGAAAATTCTGGCACAGATTATTCTAGAAACAAATGATAATAAGAAATACTGTAAAGGCTTTGCTTTCTACTGCAAGGTTTTAGAAAACAGCCATGGCTCGTTTTAGTTATACTGCTGAACATACTTAAGCTGAGCTGATATATGGCTACTGCAGGATATCAGAATTTTATGTTCTAGGAGTAATCAGCCTAATTTTTCTTTTCTTTTTTTTTTCTTAATTTTTTAATATCAAAAAGTTGGCACTGATTGTTCATTATTGTATAACATCGAGGAACTTTCACCATGGATAACGTGGGCCCTGCTAGTCCAGATCTTTTGTTTCTGCGCAGTTTAGCATGGGTCCCCTTTTAAGGTCATCTCAAGCGCTGGATGATGGTCCTTCCCTCCTCCTTTTATTAATGAAAATTATACGATGGTGCTTGGAAGTTCCAAAACATATTCCTTTCTTGGCACAAAGATGAAATATAATAAAATGCAGATGCTTTCTGATACAGAGCACAGATGAAAATGTTTTATAACCACGACTTACGGAGAGAGGAAAGCACAGGGGACACAGTTCCTAGGGCCCTGGTTGAAAGCCCCAAAGCAATCACTGCAATATCTGTAATATGACAGAAGAAAGTCGGGGGAGGGGCATTTATTATCTTTTTCATGGGACCCAGGTGGACCTCCTGGCAGCCATGTTTATGGCTCAGGATCCATTTTAAAATAGTGAACCATAATAAATGGAAACTCAGATGTGTAACTGTGCTGGATTTTAACATGTTTCAAGTTTTATTGTCTCTGCATTTGCAATCAGTTTTGCACAGAGCATACCATTTCATAATAACTTTTGACCATGCTGCCTCACCCTTTGCATTTACTTCATCTGACATGTTCCCTTCCCCTCCGTGTGTTTTGACAACTACAAGGATTGAATAAATAGTTCTGTTATGAAACTTTTGTTCCACTTAAGGAGTCAAAGGAAGACTTAAAAGCCATACCTTCTTTTCTAATTAATAGATAGATCATATAGGAAGTGTTTCCTATGCTTTCTTTAAAAATAAAGTTTAATAATTTACTTGGCTGGATGAGATATTCTCTCTGTGTTTCAGATAGATGTGGAAGCAGAAATGTTTGCTATTCCCTGCCCTTGATGAACAGTTTAGATATTCCTTTTCTCTACGCCAAATAAACATTGGGCACATGTTCTTTAAACCTAGAGAGAATTATCAGAAGTTGTTATACAGTGGGACTGTCTCTTTGGTATTGACTAAACACACTGAAAATGGCCTCTAAACTTAATACAAAAAAAAAAAAAAAAAAAGGTGGGTCCAAGCCAAGAAGCCTGTAATCTCATCTGCCTGTAACCTTCCAGAAGTTCAAAGACACTTGGGTAAAGGACTTTGGTTCCAGTCTGTTCTTGCTAATAGAGATGGAAGCTGTAAGCTCAGCTCAAGATCTAAACTTTACATAGCTAAGCAATTGTTTAGATCACAGCTTATGTCTGGTTGTGCAGCCTGTTCAGATGTGGTCCCAAGAGCACGGCTGCTTATCTGAACATTTTCTTTGTGTAAGAGACAAAAATCTTGTGAGAAAAGACATTATTGCTAACATTTCTAATGTGCTCTGAGAAGATGACCACAAATACAGATACACTTGAAATATTTTGGCATTTTTGGCTTCAGCCCAATCCAGAAATTATGAGTATAGTAAAGTACAAAAATGTAGTTAATGCAGATGACAAACTCAGGTTAGTTTAAGGTTGTTATTTAGTCTAACCAGGATGTTTCTATTATCAGCAAGAAACAATTTAACTGAGTCACTCCCCTGAGCAACTACAGGACTTTCTCCAAAAGCCTGAACAAGTTACCCCATTACACATGGTCTTGGTTTGCAGTGGAATTGAGAGCATGAAGACATTGGCCAAAGGCATTCAGGATTTGGGGGAATTCGGCGATTGTCCTAAAGCTGGGTTTAAGAGAGCGTAAAGCCACACTTCCACCCTTCCCTTAGACACGGCATATGGTGTTGCCCTACACATTCACTATTCTGAGCAGCGTATGGTCCCGTTATTCTGCAGATCATAATTTAACACTTCACACTGGAGAGCTCTCTACTCGATCCTACAAAATAACATGCTAAATCAGGAAAGTTCACACCATAGTTTGCATAACAAATAATTTCCACAACTTCAAGAAATTCCTCTGAAAATATTTAAATCTCCTTCTAAATATTTTAGATAGAGTTATCAAAAAGTGCATCTCTGTGGAGAACATCTTTGTAAGTGCTGCTGTGCTTCACATGTTTGTACAATTCTTGTGACATGAGTTTAGCTGACTGATAGCTGGGTGCATGCAAGATATCTTAAGTAGAAAATTAAATATATAACTACTTTTTTCATGTGTATAAAGTTATGGCTAACCTCACTGAAAACTTAATGCACGCCTAGCTCTCTTTGAGAATGAGTAGATTGAAATGAAGAGGGAAAGTTTATTTAAAAATCACTTCTGAAAAAATTTAAGAAAAAAATTCTTGAATTTTTTTTCTTTTCTTTATATGTAAGACATCTAAGCATAACCAATTTCATAGTAAAGGTAGTGGAAATAAAAAAAAATTGAATTATTTTGATCATGATAATCCCAATTGTTTTGAAAGTAAATTATATTTGAAAGTCTCTCCAGAATGTACTTAAAAATTCATAGGAATGCCATTAAAATACAGCATTAATTAACATCCACTTCTATAAAGAGCTTCTAATATTGTGTAAACAAGCAAGAGTTGAAAAGCTTATTTTTAACTTGTATCTGCATATGCAGTGTGATCATAGTGAGTTACAAAAATACCCAAATAGCACTGGGAAATGAATTTTCACAGTTTGTTTCTGGTTGAAGACACACCAAAGTACCTGTCTTTAATTTGAGTAGCTGTGAACAAAAGGTACTTGCCAGCTTGCTTAGCATTGTATTTATATGCTCATGTCAGTTCAGCCATGGGTGGAATACTGATGTGTCAATATTTGTTAGCCAAAATGATAATAAGTATCTGACTTGAAATAACTTAAAACAATCAGAAGCAATTGTGTAGCATTGTATCAGGTTAAATCTGACCATGCCATATTTTATCTCTTCAAACACAAACCCAATTTGATGGCATGCTAAATAGTCCACGTTCAACATCGCAGAATTGCTGCAGGACTTGAATGTGAGGGCGAGACATGTTTAACCACCTGCCAGGCTTCCCCAGCCTCCACTAACATCACTGACTGAGTGAGGGAGAGCTCCTGCGGGGCTTTCTGGGGACAGACAACCTAGAGATGTACATATCCAGCCTAGGTTTAAATTTAGAATGGAGAGCAACATTAAAAGCCCTCAAAACTCAGTTTTACTAGTTGAGATCCTAATGGCTATGACTTATCTCTCAACCATTAGGCGATGGTTGAGTTCACTTTGATTTTACTTCAAACATCTTGCTTTCAGTACCTGAAATCTAATGCAAAATTTTACAGAATAAATGTTATTTGTTCTAGTATCAAATTAATCTGGTATTGGAGGCAAAGTCTGTTGAAGGATTTAGGATAAACCAGAGAAACTTAGGATGATTTAGAGAAAGAAAGTCATCTTGTTATATATATATAATTTTTAATTAACCATCTCTTGTATTCCAGATTACTTCTGTAGGTTTACATTCTATGTGTTCAGAGCTTGGCCTAGCATCATATTAGACATGTAATCATTTTGTATATGGCACCAGGTTAAAATTATTGAAAGAAAAACAGAATTTACTCTATGACTGTTATAAATCACTCACAAGGTACTCTGCATTTCATTACCATGCTAGAGAACAAGCAGTAGTGGGGAGCTATCGATCCCACTGGAAGATATCCAGGGACCATCACTGGAACCTATTTCCAAGATCCCTACAACACTGAATGCTGTTTTTTTGGGTTCAGCTGAGTTCATGCAGGGGCTCTGAATATGTAAGTCTCTAAAGCTCTATAAATGCAAAGAGGGTCTTCCCAAATTTCCCTCCCTGCCCAGATGTCACTATCGCATCCTGAGTTACACTGATACAGAAAACAATTGATTACTAAAGGATCAAGACCCACAGGCATCCATGACAGATCTTTAATCCAGAAGACCCACAAGGCATATGCTCCACACCTGCTATAAACGCTGGGCTACAAAATACTTATCAATAACAAGCATCAATAAATGACAGAACAGCAAACTGTTAGGTACCACAAGGACAAAGCAGGAGAATTCAGGGCAGTTCACAGTTCCTGAATCCCGTAATAACAGCAGGGGACTTATTACAGGAAATCTTTACCCTTAAGACTTATATACATTTAAAAGCCTTTTTTTTTTTTTTCTCCTCTTCTTTAAAAAGAGAAATCCTTGAACTGGTAATTTTTATCACTTTCTCAAAACAGTTATTCATGATCATATGCACCTATTATGGTGGTAATAGTAATTAACATGTTGGTTGTGATGCTCCAAAGATATAAGAAATATGCAATTTGTAGGTGGAGGTAATATCTTTCATTAGATCAGCTGATTAGACTGGAAGAAGACAGGCAAACTTTCAGAAAGACAAGGTCTTCTTCAGACTTTAAATGTAATAGACATTTTGAAGACACTATTATAAAATCTTGATATGATGCTTTAAAGCACTGCTCATTCCTAAGATCACCTAAGGACTCCTTCAGAAGCTGCAAGTCTTCAAAAGTGATCCAGGAAATGCTAAAGTACTCTATACTTTTCAAAGGCTAAAACCCAAAAATCTTTCCATTGTGGAAGAACAATAGGAAGTGATTTTACTGCTTTTTTTGGCTGAACATGTTCCAAGTTACATGTTTGAATGATTACCCTTCTCCATTTTAAAGTGTAATGTTTACTGAGAGTTTACAAAGAAATAGCAGTCTACTGAGAGCTAGGTTTGCTTTCATGAAATGTTCAAGTAACTAATTGTCATGGTTTAACCCCAGCTGGCAACCGAGCACCACCCAGCTGCTCGCTCACTCCCCTGCTGTGCGATGGGAAGAGAATCAGAAGAGTAAAAGTGAGAAAACTCATGGATTGAGATAAAGATGCTTTAACAGGTAAAGCAAAAGCCATGTGTGCCAGCAAAGGAAACCAAGGAATTCATCCGCTCCTTCCCCTGGGCAGGCAGGCGTGCAGCCATCCCCAGGAAAGCAGGGCTCCATCCCGCGTAACGCTTACTGGGGAAGACAAACGCCGTCCCCCCGCACGTCCCCCCTTCCTCCTCCTCCTTCCCCCAGCTTTCCATGCCGAGCATGGCGTCACACGGGGTGGCACATCCCTTGGGGCAGTTGGGGTCACCATCCCGGCCCTGTCCCCTCCCAGCTTCTTGTGCCCCCCAGCCGGCTCGCTGCTGGGCTGGGGTGAGGAGCAGGAAAGGCCTTGACTCCGTGTCGGCACTGCTCAGCAGGAACGAAAACAGCCCTGTATTATCAGCACCATTTTCACAACAAATGCAAAATATAGCCCATACTAGCTACTATGAAGAAAATTAACTCTATCCCAGCCAAAACCAGCACACTAGTATCAAGAATTGCTCAAATAATTAATGTCAGGAAGAATGGCTCAGAAGTATATTAGAAGCTCAACTTCCACAAATGGTCCTAAGCAATGTCTGAGTTGCAGCCCGGGAGTTTAAAGGCAGAAGGAAGAACTCAGCATTTCTCTGATTTTGACCAAGCCTAGTCCCTACAGTAATAAAATTACTCTCAATTCTGTGTGGTTGCTCTTGACAGAACAGTGCAGCAGTCCTTTAGTGCTGGTTTCCCCCATGCAGACTCCTGATGCTGAGAGAAGGGGTAGTAGAGAAGCCATTTGGCAACACCATGTCACTGAAGAATATCTGTGTGTAGAAACTCCCACTTTCTAGTTTAAATCAGTTTTTGGTACCTGAAAGCTACAAAAGTATCACCAAAATAGCACAAAATATATTTACCCCAAGCTCATGTCCTAAAAATTTGTATGCCCACTAGGAATGCTAAATGAACTGAAACCTTGAATGTGCTGAGGACAGTATCATCAACAGACAAAATATCCTGACCTTGAATTTTACATTCTTCTCTATCTCTCTAATTTTTCTGCACCATATTTTCTTATTTCTAAACCAGGTTACAGTACATGGCTGCCGGTTCAGACTCGCAGGCTTTTCACCAGAGATCTTGATGTGTCACCTCTGGGCAAGTCACTTTTTTCAGGCCTGTGTTTATCTCACCTAGTAGTAAGCACACTAACACTTGCTTACCCCATGGAGGAGTCACAAAGTTAGTTCACGTATAAAGAGATCCAAAAATGGAAAATATAAAGGAAATGCAAAGTGATACCACATTTCTCATTTAAAATGAGTGGGTGACAAATTGCTCATCAGATTGTACAATTTGGGTTACTCTTACTTGCTTGCTAATTAACCAGTCTGACATTATGTTTCCTCCCTCTTGCATCCACCCTGCCTCTGAACTAATCAGGGTTCAATGACAGCATCACTTATCCCAGGACACATTCCAATAATTAAGGTTTGGAGGACATCTTGCAAACTCCATCATATACCAATACGATTTTCTCTCCCTCTACTGCTGCGTATCTGACATGTGACAAGACAAAGCCCTGCTCTCATATACATAACAGCAGGATGCTTTCCCACCTTTTAATGGCTGACTGGATTTCTTCCCCAGCAACTCAGACAGTATGAAAGTGCACTGTAAAAATGACTGTGTCTTGAAAAGTGAAACCTCACAGCCTCTGGACTTGGGAACAAAAAAAAAAAAGCATGTTCTTACAAGCTGCATCTATTGCTAAATGCTCTTACATTGAATTTTTTAATGCACGATCCCATAAGCAAGGTTTTATTGCCTATACTTTTTTCCTCACTGCTGTATTGCTTCATTTGATTTCCATGAATAAAAGCACATTTTGGCTTTGCATAGGAAAGCAAGCATAGGTAGGGGCACATCATACTTGTTTAGGGAGGGGAGACAAGTCAGTAAGAATCCCTGCTACTTGATTGCTTTTTAAACCTTCATGTACAAAAGCAACAACAAATTGAATGCTGGGCTTTCCACTGCTGTGTGCACAGAGTATCTTCATTAGCACTGACAGAACTATTCTGAATTTCCTGCTAGTAACTGGCTACCTTTCCTCCGGTTTTGTTAGCTCTGATTTGATTCAGACTCACAAGCCAACTGGGTCAGCCTCCTCCAGGTCTGTAGAGACCAAACTTGAGCATAAGCTGGTCATTCCTTCCTTGGATGCTTTCTGCCTTTCAGTTTACCTACTGAGAAAAGCCAGTTCATGAGCCAGAGACCAGTAGGAAGTGTGAGCCCCTGTCTTAGCCAAAAGTCTAGGCTTTGCAAGAGTGAGGTTTGGTCCCATGAGTTTTGTATTAAATTATAAGACCAAAAAAAAAAACAAACCATCTGGATTCTAGCTGCATTGGAAACTTCAGAAAGGTAAATTATTTTACAAAACAGATTTACATTCGCAATTTTAGCTAATCATCATTAGCTTTCCTGAGAGTACCAATTTGAATGTGGGTACAAATACCCTTCTCTATGAAGCTTAAATGTCCTGGTGATCAGTTCTCCTGAAAAGCAGACGGAGAGACCGTTTATTTTCTCTTGCTGCTTGATTCTGAAGCACTATTTTCATCAGTATCAGAAACAACAGTGGAATTCTGGCTTTGATTCCATCAAAAGCATGTTTTACCACTGATTTCAATGCAGTAATGATCTTGCCCATAATACAATTAAGTAAGACCCCCCTCCGAATTTTGGTGGGTAACTTCAGTCTTAACAGTAAATTATCCAAGAATAATTCATATTTTCTCTTCTGCCTGCGAAGACTGATTTCTGAGCTTTCATTTCCCATTCTTACCTAATAAGACTATATTGGTTCATAAAAATGTAGGGATTTTCTTTACCTGTCTCATTGTCATGGTTTAACCCCCGTCGGCAGCTAAGCACCACACAGCCGCTCGCTCACCCTCCCCCCCTGCAGTGGGATGGGGGAAAGAATCAGAAAAAAAAAGTCATCCCAAGTGCAACTCCTAGAAAGAGTGTTTTCTGTACATGGGAATAGGAAGAATACAACAGAGCAGACTAGCACAATATGTGGTTGTTTGCCATAGACGGGATCAAATATATCAACTTCTGACAATGTAATATACGTATATCACTAGGATTCAGTCAGTATGTGGCTTATGATCTCAAGAACAGAACCTGTTCAAGCTGCCAAGGCACAAAATGAAGAGAACTAAGTTAGCAGATTATTAATTTTGTAATCTGCTAGGTATTCATGATGTATCTACAGTGGCAGATAACTATATTCTCAGTTGTACTGCAGAAACATGCACAGTCACAGGCTGTGTCTTTAACTCATGTGCTTCTTTTCACAGTATCTAGTATTACAATATGTGGCATAACAAAATGAAATATTCATTTATTATTTGCCAGGTAGGTATGAATTACATTATGATCACAGCTTTTACAGCTACGTTCCTCACAACTGTGTAATAGTGGACATGAGTGCAAATGACCTTGCATCAAAACACGAGGCAGAGGACCTGGAAGTGTCTGTGGAATTGAGAGAACTTTGTGAATGTTACACTGCAACGAGCCATGCTTTACTCTGTAGGCTGCCACTGCTTCCGACATTGTATTCCATAATCATACTGCAGAAATGAGGAAAGAGAATATTTCCTATGGACAGAAATTCATGGTGATGGACAGTTCTTCAGCTAGTATAAATCAATATACTTTAATTGACTTATGCAATATTATGCTACCTTACACATTATTATACCTATATAGCCTCCACCAGACACTTCAAGTAAATTTTACAAGACAAGATACAAAAGATAATAAAAGCCAATTTTGTGCCCCTAAGATCTCCTAATGTAACGTAACATGGTAGGCAGAAAATGGGAGTAGGAAGCAGGGTTATAGGAGCCTGAACAGACTTGCCCAAGGGCACCAAGACAAGAGGAGTTTATCCAAGGTCTAGGGGCATAGCCAGTATTGCTGCTGCCCAGAGCACAGTGCTACTGTTTCGAGTCTGAAGCTAGAATTATTTCTTCTCCGCTTTATTTTGCATCATCAGGTATTTGCTTTTTTTGGTCCAAAAAAAGTGCAACAAAACCTCTGTTTCATATATAACTTTCAAGGTCACTTGCATAAAATGTACAAAAAGCACATTTTTGTTGATGGAATGGCCTTTTGCTAATGAGGTAATTAGTGATATTACAGCAGAAAAAAAAGAGGGGGGATTTCTTTCTCCTTTTCTCCCTTTTTGCAAACCCAGTGAAGTGGCAAATTTTGTCGCATTTGCTGTATGTGCACAATATTTCAACCAGCTCTACAAAGTAATGTGTTTTTTGAGTAGCTACTGTATTTGCTGAAACTAAGTTATAATAATTTGATGACTGGGAACAAGATTAATTCAATGAACTACTATTCTCATGACAATTGCAAAATATGGTAGGGGACAGAGTTAGTATGAATAGAAATGTTTAGGGCATCTTACTGCTTCATCAGTGAGAAGCCCGAGATGGAAAAATATCCAGCAAGGATATTAGGGGGTCATATCTCTTGAGGTGCATCAAGGTAATCAGTTAATTTCTCTATAAGAAAACCAGGAGCTGCAATGAAAACTATCATCAGAGGAAGCATGAATATATATACAATAGAAGAATAAAAAACAGTGAAAGATATAATTATGTTAAATTATAGCAACTGCCATGTAAAAGTACCAATGAAAGTAACAAAAAGAATTGTCATTTCCTTTAGAAATGATGTTTGATAATATCGCAGAGTCTTCACATCTCCTCACACATGGAGATGTGCCAGTTATCCAACATCTAAGGGGAAAACAAAGAGCCCCATTCCAGCCTCAGTTACAGTACAATTGGGAACAGCACTTGGCTTGTCAGTTAAGATGTGACAATCAAAACTAGAGCTCCTGACTGAACAATCTTTGGAGAAGGGATTTTTTTTTTTTTCCTTAAAAAAACAAATAAAATCTAGTACAAAGTGACATTGACCTGTATCTTGTCCTCTCACAATATAAATAATAACCATAAGTAATACTAGAAAGAATTTTTATGAAATGGTTCACAGATTAACATTTTCATAGTGTAAGTGTATGTGACCAAATTTAGAGCAAGTAAGCGATACGCACATATGTTATGTAAAGGCCTAATATTCACTGAAGTTAAGGAAGTATTTTTCAATTGCATGCACCAGAGAACTGGGATTTGGAGAGCTATAAATAGCTTGCTGAAGTTATGGAAGAAGAGAATTATAGTACAAAAAATTAACAATTTAAAAATTATAAAAAATAAAGTTGATAAGAGAGTTTGCTGTCCTGAATCAGAATACAACCGAAGTCTTTTTCTCCTGCCACTATTTTGGCACCTACTGAGATGTGGGATACCATGGTTCAAGATTCTCTACATTGTGGTTTTAGAAAGGCATTATGTATGAGATCATTCAGTTACTTCTTTTGTAATTTTGTGCCTACGGAAGAACTTAACCGATGTACCCCACATCTCAGCTGGATGTAAAACCATAGGGCTACAGAGCATCCCACCCAGCTCCATGGTTACAGGTACGCATCCACACCACCATATCTGGTGGATGAGTGATCACAGGATTCATCCTGGATGTAAGGAGGGCTATGTCTGCTGTTGATAAGGTTTCAGATGTTCTGATGTTAGCCTCTATCTTACTTTGACCAGATGATACTGCACATGAAAAAAAAAAAACCCAACCTTTCTCAACAAAACTTGAAAGCATTACGTTCTCAGTAAAATTATGTTCTGGAGAAACTGGCATTGCCAGTCAGAAAGTGTTCCAGTGTAAAATGCCCAACCAAGCAGAGAACTGACCCCTTTTACATTTTCTAAGATCTTGCTCACTGTTGCACATCGTTTTACCTGTATATACTTTATTTGTGGCATCCCTGCAGAAGTTTTGATCAGTGAAGCCCTAGTACAAGTCTACTTTCTGAATAGAAACTATGCCTCGGAAACAGATGCAAAAGCTTCCTTAGCTTAATGTCAACACGAGTGAAATAAGTAGTAAGTAGATACAAAACATTATCTTGTAATGTTAAACCCTCATGGCATGGGTGTATTGGCAACAGAAAATGCAAAGCAATGAAAGTTCAGGGCCACGGAATCTGAAGTTCTCTCAATCAAGTGACTTAAACGTAACAAATTGAAGCTTGCAGGAGTCTGAATTGTAAAACTAATAGAGCTGTTAAACTGGCTTTCTTTAAAATTATGAATTGGTTGGCCCATTTCTTTTAATGGCGAACAGTGAATCTTGGTCGTCCATCAGTGGACGTGCTGTAAATCACCATGAGAGTGGAAGAACACTTACTGCAAAACAAAAAGCTCCTGCGGTAGACCTTGGGCCTTATTGTTAGACCTCACGTGAAGCTACATGGGAACAACACAGATCCTTTTGTATCCTTATTCGTCAACAAAGCAAACCACACACAGATCCAAATGTTAAACTGGAGTAAAAGTCTGATCAGGATATACCTAGCTGTCATGATACTTGCTAAAATGGGAACAGTGAGATCACATAGGGTATACAAAGCAGTTGCCCAGACTGTTATGCAGTTGGTTATATTTACAGAGAAACTGAAGTATTGTGTATTAAGTATTTTACAACATGAGGTCAAATTAGGGCTAGGATAAATTAATATAACTCAGCTGAAGTCAGAGGAATTGTGCTTATTAATTTATGGCATGCTGCAGTAACAACACACTAACAACAGGATGACGGGAGATGCCCATTCTTGTTCTGCTAAAGAAATAATGGACCCTCTAATTTACTGATTCAAAACCAGCTTATTGCATTTTAGAGAAGAATGCATTGGGTTGCACCTATCCATAAAATTTGAGAATGTCTATTATTCATTTACTTTTTATATATTTTTATTGTAATGGCTGATAGCAAAACTTAGGAAGAGTATATGGTCCCACACAAGCAGCTGTGAAAAGATCTCCTAGAATTCAGACAAACTGCATTGTTAATAGACTACTCTTAGTGAAGAGAGAAAACATAGTGTCAATCATGCATGCTGACAGGGTGCAATTAACCCAGCATCAAATTGTAGAGAGATGGATGGGACCAGATGGTCCTGTTATCCTAACAAAGGATTATACAGCAAGTGTCCTTTGGAAGAAAGAGCATTTTTTAACATAGACCTTTGGAACAAAAAAAGATTATGTGAACTAAGGAGACATTACAGAAAACGGAAACTAGCAAATGATGTTTTAAATATGAATTCCAATAGTTAATTATGTGCTTTAAATACAAATATATGTTATTTTTTTATCATAATGACGTCTACTGAAATTTACCCAAAAAGGTCTCTCAAGAGATCGACGTTGAACAGAATCACTGAAAACAAAGTCAGCAAGGAATGATCAAAAATCATCATTCTTGCTGTTCCTGAAAAAATGATTTCATTTATTAACCTGAAACTGGCCAAACGCTGCTCCCCTTGTCTGCTGCACTTATGGGAAATACATACTTTGAAACCTAATTAAAGAGCAGCAACCGTACAGCACTGAACAGTGCACCCTAAAACCCTTCCCAGAGCATTGCAGTGACTAATGTTTGGGATGGTATGATTACAACTAAAGCTCTTCCCCCTAATGAGATAGACTATTAAGTATGAGGAGGATAAAACAAATTTATGCAAAGAAATCAGGTCAAATAGGTAAATAACAGGAATTTCTAACAAGGTAAAATCTCAGCTAAATAATAGAAACACCTTGCTTGAAAAAAACCCCACTTAGTATTACTGTCATGTGAAAAGTGCACAGTAATAGTGAGATCCCAGAGCCGGTGCCCCTCCTGGTATTAGAATACAGGTCTTAAACCTCGGAGCCTCCTGCCATCTCTAGGGTCATATGATTTTCTTCTAAATATATGGATCTAACCACATCACAAGAAAATGTTACATTGCAAATTTCCAGGACAAGGAAAAGGCTGGAAACAAACATAGAATGCTACAGAAACTAGCACAGTACTGATTATGTGTTAAAATACTAAATAATAGTAATAATGTTCAGATATGAAATTATATATTAGACTATATTGACATAATTGTAGTAATAGTTATGTTTATCATATTTTGAGGGAATTTCTGTATGCGTCCTAAGGAAGTTTTAAAGCTTTTTAGCCTAAAAAAAAAAAATGTACAAAGGGGACTTTCAAAGGATGTAGGATACAATCCATAATCACCTACTGAATCACAGAAAAAAAATACTTTCCTCAGATTCCCTCACTAATTGAAGACTAAGTAACTTACGCCTTCAGTCAACAGTACTATTATGTCTTCTATTCTTAAAATCAGAAAAACCCATGAGGCAGCCGTGCAGTCATGCCTCAATTAACTAGCTACGTGACATAGATTTGTGCACCTATGGCTTAGCCAAGTACACTGTTATTTTTGCATGTCTAAGAAACACAGAGTGCATCGGAGATTAGAAACTGATTCCTTCATGCTTATTATGTGCACTCAGAAAAAAAACAAAGCCCCCAGTCACTGTGCAAGACTCGAAGCTTATATCACCTAAGCTATACAGTAAATATTCTTAATATAGAAATCCGGCTTCCTTATTTTCATGCCCAAGCACCATTCTCTTCCAAGGTGCACATGCATTCTCACTGAATTATTGATAAGATCCAGACTTTCTACTTTCCTTGGTCCAGGGCTGGCTACAATGTCTCCATCAAATTGGTTTCCACAAAAAATCCCTACCCAGGTGTATGACTGATTAATTTCTTAATGGAAAAATATCTGCTGTTAACAGAAACATAATTTCTAATTGCAAAGAAGAAAAACAGAAAAGAAAAACTTATCCCTGAAAAAGATTTCCACTTTGAGATCTCACTAAGGTGCCTCATAAGTGTCATGGTAGCACTTCTATGGGTGAGACTGGCTTCCAGGTGGACACTTCTCACTTTGCAGTTAAGCTGCAGAATTTAAGTAATACAGGTAGATGAGTAAATATATACACACACACGGAAATAAAAAAAATAAAATCAGGAGGCCCAACTCCACAAGGAAAATAGAAGCCTAACCGTTGCTCCTGTAAGGCAGTGCAGGTGCTTCTTCTATAAGAAATTTTCTGTGGGGGCGGACAGGGAAAATCAAAATACAAGTTATCAGTTTACTAGAGTGAAAGGTAAATTGTGTCTCGGCAAGCTCGCGCAAGATTCCTTCACAGAAGGCGCTGTCTCTGATGTACCCCGCTGACACTCAGCCACCTCACAGTGGTCCATTTTCCTTTTTATCTGACCCTCTGCAAGGTGTGTTGCACTTTGTGTTTGAATTTTTCTGACAGAGGTGTGAAGAAGCTTCTATGATATTTCCCTGGGTTTTCTTGGGTTATGGCTCCTCCTTTTCTAAATTCCACAAGATCTAGATTTGTGCCAGTGGGTCTAGAGTTGGCTTCCCTTCCCCTTCCTTTCACGACATCATTTTGTACAAAGCCAAAGGAAGTGTTTTGCAATGTAGATCAACGCAACCACAACTACAAAAAAAAGTGACCTGCTTGATGCCTTTTCAAAATTATCCAGTCTGAAGAATATCAGCTGTCTTCCAACTAAGGAAATTATAAAAGATCTAATCAGCAGATAGAATATTGCCATAGAAAATGCACATCAGCATACCTTAACAAAAGTAAAATAAATCTCAAAAGTTTAATATCCCCCTTTCTTGGACCTAAATAGGCCCCTTTGGAAAACTATTTTATTGTTTCTCATTAAATTAGAATTGTGCTGAGATGCCACTATCTACCATTTCCTATTATTATTAACGTAAAAAAAATATAAAATCACTGCATATTCAGCATTTCCCCAGTTAAAACTAGACAGAAAGAAAATCTGAGTTGTGTTTTTTCTTAATTCATGCCAATTTAAAAACAGAAAGTTCTTTACTTTTTTTTCCCCAGTTTGCATCTCCATTTGAAGATAGCAATTTTTCTAATGATAATTAAGAACCTTTAATTTATTGGTTTATTACTTCTGTCCTACATTAACAGCTCTTACAGAAACAGCTCAGAGATACCACATGTGTGAATGTGCTTAATTCCTCTCTCATTAACCTCGGAAACACGTAGTAATTTCTAGCCAACTCAGACCACAAGTCACTGGATTTTCTTTGCTTTTCAAGTTGTTAGTAAAAGTAGCAGCTTACAGTACAATCACGTGTCCCAAGTCTGTTGCTCACCAAAATTTCAGCTTTCATGACCCTCTTGCATTTAGCAATTGCTATTATAAAGAGGACCTTGTCATGTATCATCATTTACATATTAGGGTATGTTCTACTAATGAAATGTTAATATTTCTGTGTAGTTTGCTCAAGGCAGAACGCTTGAATCAGGTTGGCATTTTTATCAAGAAAACAGAAAGCGACAGAGATATGCATATGGATAAGATGAAATTCTCCCAGTATACGCTGAATATTCTTCTTAATAATGCAATAGTAGGAATCAACGTTCCTAATTTGCCCAAAGACTCTTCTTATTTGCTACCAAAACACAGTTGCTTAAATTTTTCAGACATTTTTGGGTTTTGCTTATTTAATATTTATCGAAATAAGCATGAGTCAAGTCAGGGCACAAAAAAGAAGAGCTGGAGAAAGAGGAGAAAGGAATGACTCTTGT
Organism: Scopus umbretta; assembly: GCA_013400535.1. Taxonomy (NCBI): domain Eukaryota; kingdom Metazoa; phylum Chordata; class Aves; order Pelecaniformes; family Scopidae; genus Scopus; species Scopus umbretta. Next base: position 36,919 of record VZTL01049162.1, on the reverse strand, counting down.
CCAATGGGCAGTGGATCAAGCAGAGAGCAAGGCAGGGACTGCGGTTCAGTTTGTGTCATTGGAATACTTCTGCTGTCTCTTCAACAAGGAATTATTGCTAATTATTGCGCTTGAGGATTAGAATCAGGAGCACTTGCTTTTGTTCTAGTCCTGGGACCTCAGGGAGGAACAGTGAGTGCTTGTAGGAAATGCTGTGCATGGGAGCTCCTCCCGGGAACCGAAGAGTGTGGATCGAAATCTCAAGGTCAGAGAATAAAAGAGCTCCAGTCTCATCTCCTGTAGGATATCATGAAGATAACCATGAGATTCAGTGATTCCTACCAAAGATTTAGTGTGATCCATCACAGCACAAGAGTGGTACGGCAAAAAGCAGTAGATTTTCTTATAATGAGTGGTGATAGCTTGTGAAGCAACGCACACAGGGATTAATGTAAGGCTGGCATCAGAGTTCTCTTCCAGTTCAGCGAGTCTGAGTCTCCATTCCCCACTAGCTCCCAGACCAAGATTTCACACTGCAAAAAGAAATGCAATATTTGATACTTTGTGGAAGAACTTTCAAGAGCTCCTTTTCCAACAAATAGCACAGCCCTCTGCAACACTCCCAAGCTGGTGTACAACCTGCTCCAGTCACTTAGAAGCAACAATTCTGCTTCTGAACTCTGTATTCAGGTGGCCACAGTGACAATGTCATCATTTTATTTAAAAATCACAGCCTGGCAAAGTTCACTCAGGCTGATGAAGAATGCAGCCACTCTTATCATGACTACTAATTCTTCTAAATTCCCTGCTCTGTACCATGGGGAGCGGGCTGCTCTGGCCTGGGCTATGCTTGTCCCTAGCAGATCTAAGCTTTTTGTAGCTGCTATTTTCTGCCCTGGCAGCATCTGTCTTTGGGGATCCCTCGGTCTCCTTGCAAAATGCAATGTCTCCTCCAGTCAATGGAAAAAATTATTTCCATTATTTGGAAAAAACTTTAGAAAAGATGCACACCCTTTGTCACCCCTTCTTTTTGGACTGGTAGAGAACTTCGGAGCATCTGCAGCTTAAAAGGTAATGGGGCTGATCACACAAGTTCATTAGTGCCTAATCCACAGTTTTCAATGGCTGCGTGCCACAGAGTTTCTGCTTCAGCGACCTCGACAGGCAGTGGTGTAGTCATATGGAGTTTTTAATAAGTGTCAGAAAACCTGAAGTACTAACGCATCCCTAATGTTACTTTTTGGCATCGTTATCCACTAGAGATGAAAGAATGAAATTGAAATGTCTGTTTCCAGAAAAAAAGAAATCTCACCTGGGTTGAATGTGAGGGAAAGAATGGCTCAAGAAACCTGCATTAGGATTACGTTAAATCCCTTCCAACCCACTTGCTCAAATCCAGCAGGGGTCAGTTGGAAATTATCACTATTTGACATCCACAAAGGTATATGTTTCGAGACAGGCTTTTTAGTTGCCTTTTGGGATGAGTTACCAATGAAATTAGTTGTTGGCCTGACTGCATTAGTATTTATAATGTCAAGTGTTGACACTGTGCCCTGTGAGATAGGACATGAAAAACTAGAGAGACTCTGTTTCTCTCAGCTTAAAGCACAAAGGAAGAGAGGCAGGGGCAGCACGGATCACAGAGACATTCAGGAGTAACTGATAACCCGATCTTTCATACATACAACAGGGAAGAAAATGTGTTGGTCTGTATGACTGAAACAAGCTCACTGGATATTTTGAAGAAAGCTATACGCTGCTGCCCCACCAGTATGTATTCTGTGCATAAGTCAGCAAAGTTTCAGCCTCAGGATGCAGCCAATATTCCACAATTTAAGTTTATAGAAATACTTTAGTGACTAGCCTCAGAAAAATTAGAGTATGGAATAAATTATGCTTCAGTTATCTTTTTTTTTTTTTTATTCTAGCATAACTAGCTTGATTGTC
>VZTL01049162.1:208-34510 GCA_013400535.1 Scopus umbretta | reverse complement strand
TTGTTGTAAAGTGTTGAAACAGTGCAACCGATTATGGTGAAGATTAATCTAACACCTATTCTTTTAAGATTACATATGTGCAGCTGCACATTTCATAAGAGACTTTTATGGAAAATTTGGCCCCAAATCTTAAAAGTTGGCAAAGATGAAGCACTGAGTTCTACCTAGAAGCTATTTGGAAGTTATACTAATGTCAATATTTTTGATTTTAGTGCTGCCTTTTGTTATGGAAAGCGTGACAAAAATCTTTTTTCATTCCAGTATTCTTTTCCTTTTAAAAATGAATATTCAATTATTAAACATCATAAGTTTTAAACAATAATGCTATTTCCCTTCTTAACTGTCAGTTCTGCATGGACCACAGCCCTCTTCGAAATCACGTAGTCTACACATAAATTAAATACTAGGATTTATGGCTTTAGTATTATGTTCTCCTGAGCATATGTGGGACGTGGGAGTTACAGATACCCTGACTTTGCAGCAATACTGTCTCAGGCCTGGAAAACTACATAAGCATTGCTCTATCCAAGCTTGCTTGCACTGCCTCTCAGCAGAGATTATCACCTTGGGCACAGGGCTAAGCTCGTTTGCAATACACAGTTTTTGGGCTAACTGGGTTATTTCTGCCTCAGCTGTCTCTGTGCTTTGCTCCACTGCTAGAGACATTAGTGCCAAGAGTTCTGGGATTTCTAACATATGCAGTGCTTCAAATTTGGGTGCTTAACTGGGAACAGTCTAAAGAGATCTGATTTGGAGAAGAACAGTATTTAGCATTTTCAGAAAATCGTATCATCATAACGGGTCTCTGGGTGATTGTTCCAAACTGGGAACACTCACAATTGCTAATCCCTTTGGAAATTTGAGTCCATGGGGACTTGCACAGAAAACATGTAGCAGAACAGGGATTTACATTGAAATATCCTCTGGGCTTACGCTACCATTGTTAATACTGGGCCATCCCATATAATATTGGTGCCCAAATTTTAAGAGCAGAGAATGTTTTTAGAATGTGCACTAAGATAATTAGTATAAATATAACCAACAAGGAATGTTATGATGAAATTAATTTTAACTTGTATTGGACTTTTTTTTTCTTAAAAACAAAATTCCATTGGAACAGGTTAAGCCTTCTCTTCTCCCAGCAAAGTCATACATTGTTATTGCTATTTTACATGATAGATCAGTTAGATGGAACAATTCCTACAGAAGATTTTGGAATGTTTATTTTGTTTCTCCCACTATTTTTATCAGTCCTAAACTTAATGTTGCATTTACACAGGCTTCTTGCATCAATGGCAAATAAATAACCTGTGATCAAAAATGTGTGTCAACAGTACACTTTGAGACTTTTTTTTTCCTTCTATTATTTTATATTAAGTTCTGCTAAATCCTGGATACGTCAGTTGGTCCCAGCTCCCAGCTTACAGGTAGTGTAATCTCACTTAAGCAAAGACTTGTACATGGCACATTTTAAACATTAAAGTGCAATATTAAATTCAAAAGTTTTGATGGTGCAAGCAGTTGTTTGCCAACTCCTACTTTCCTGCGGATTGAAGATGGCACTGCCTGTGTTTATAAGAGAGCAAAATTTGGTCCTCTAACATCTGATTTGTACAGCCAAAAAGAACAGCCAGAAAACAGCAAAACAGAAACTCCACAGATTGGGGTTAAAGTGGGTTCCGTGTTGAGCGTTGTCAATAGGTNTGAAATCTACAACTATAGTTTGCAGAAAAGGTTTTCTGTCAGATCTGTGAAATGCTTTTTCTCAGCCCACAGCTGCATGTTTGCCACATCTTACTAAATTGGTGTCAATCTCAAGCAAAGAACAATGTGTTGTGGCATCACAAGAAATAAAAACCCAAATAGGCTTAAAGTTTATTAAATACTAATTAAAAAAAAAACAAACAAACTCTGAAAACACTATATGATAACTCACTGAAAAGCTCTGATTGTGTAAGAGTCATTAGCTAGCTGCACATATAAAAGTATTTGTACAGCAAATAAAAATCTTTCGTCTTCTAAAAATCTGAAAGGCACCCTTTCACAAGAATGTACTTTTTAACTGTTGAAAACCTCAGGTGATGCACTCATATGGCAGCCAGTTTTGTGCACAGGAATAGATGGGGTGCTATGTCATTTTTTTTTCTTCCTATTGATATAAACATGAAATTATGTTTTTGCCCTCTAATATTACATTATATGGCAATTTACAACCTCAGAGTGGGTAAAGGAGATACTAAGTGCACTTATAGAAACCCAGAAGTACAAAACCACACTGCACACTTTTTGTGCACAATTATCGAGAATGGTTTGTAAGGAAATGATCAAGCATACCAACTTTTGCATCCCGCTGTACCTCCCTTCCCCTCTGCTTTTCAAGTACACATGTATTATAGCACTGCCAAGAATTTTCTTAGGCATATTTTTTTTTAAGTGGGAGGTTCCAAATATGCCAGTTTAAAGGCCATGGTATTTGATATATACTGTTAACTGTGGTATCTATCTCCATATTAGACTATGAGCCAACCAAATCATGTCTATATTATTATTAAATAAATTAAATGCGGCCAAAGAATAAGATCAGTTTTATGAGATGAACTGCACTGAGGAATATCAATATAGTTTCTATAGCTACTCACAATCTTACTCCAGTTCTATAAAATCCAAAACCAAAAAACCTCACACTGTTTCAATATTTGTGCTTTTTCCCAAATGACCCAATGAGTCATTATTTTGTCCAGAGTCAACATACCCAGACTATGGCAAATTACATTTTGCAACGTTTTTACAACCTTGTAATTCATATGAAAAGGAGGGGCAGTGAATATTTTTCTACATAGAATAATTGAAACCTGGAATAAGAAAACAACAAAAGAAAAGCACCATAAAACAGAGACTTCTCCAAAAGTGAGATGCTGAAAGGGAAGAAGTGCAAGGCAAATCCCATGAAATATGCCATAACCAAAGCCTTCCATTTTTCTGCTCCTTAGGTAAGCTTTAATGCTAACATTAATTATTTGTATATCCCCAAGTTCAGAATTCTAAAAGTGCCCAACCTGTATGGAAACAGACACTAGAGCAAAAAGCTCAAGAGAAAATGAATGCATTGAAAATAACTAGAAACTACGTGGACATTTCTGCTATATGGATCATTTAACTACCAATATAATTTGGGGTTTTTTAAAGCATCTTTTTCATAGTATTTAAGCCTCTTTACATCACATCCATAAACTCTACGAAAAATATTTCTCCTCTTCAGAAAATGCCATAAGCATATGATGTTGCAAGCATATAGGAGATAGAAGCAAAGGAACAGAAATTAAAGACAAGAAGCAATCCATGAGAAATTAGTTTGATTGACAGCAGTCCTATTTCACAATGCACCGCAGTTACCAAATCTGATGCAGCAGAATTAATGCACTCTTTACTACTTTTCTTGGAAAAAACGGGGCATATTTTGCAAATTCTGGCAAAGCTACGTAAATCGGGTATCTACCTGTTTTTTGCTAGCTTATGGGAGTTTCAGTGGGTATTTTGTGGGGTTCATGAAAAACTGCAGAGAAAACCCTACTTAAGCTCCATAATCTTAGACTTCCCACAAGCGAGCACATTCACTCATAATCAGGCTATTGCAAGATACGTAGTGTTGTTAACTTCCATACCTTTGCACAGGAATCAAGACAACATTGTCTAAGATGCTGCACATCACTTGAACCCAGGAGATTCATCTTATGTAGCTGTTACTGGTAGAAACAACCATAAAGACTACAGTTCTCTCAGTTTTCAGCGAGTTTAAGAAAACATTAGTAATGTACGTAAATATGGTCTGATCAACATTTGATCCCATTCCTGTTTTCACTAAGGTGAGGAAAGAAATCCAAGTCGAACAGGAAACTGAACAAGAAACTATGCAGGAGAAAAAAAAATGAAACAAAACATGTGCATGTGTAATTGGATTGTGAAGGAGGAAGGAATGAGCAGAAACTGGCTGTGATTCTTGGTGCAGATGAGGTAAAGAGCACACAGCTGTTTCAACTTACACTTATCCAGACCAACTCTATTCAACAGGAACTCTCGGTATAGAATTAGAGGGAGGTTTGATGGTGGAATGTGAAGTCAGGGGCAGAGATGTGCTCTGCCATATGTGAACGGTTTCTCGTAACACTTTTTCTGCAGGGGCAACAGGATGGATGTGGGATGTAACTGAGCTAGCAGGATTGATGTTTCCTAAAACAACCCTTCTTCATGTAAGAGCACTTTTGACCTATAGGAACTGCTCTGGGAACATGGTCATGAGAAACAAGTTAGAATGAACTTCTGTATATAACTGACAGCATGCTCAGTTCAACGGAAAAACCGTAACAATTCATCTCTCACTAACTTGGTCTTTTGGATCTTTCTTTTCTTTCTAGGCATGTTTAATATTTGAAATTACTGAAGCTGTACTAGAAGCCACCACCTTTTCCTGCATTCTCAGGAAGAGGTCAGATGCATTCCACTTAACTAAGTGCAACCTGATTTATTAGTAAGTGGGTTTAACAACGGTTACTTTGCATATTTGAATGCTGTTTGTGACTGCATTAAGACTAGTGAAAATGTACCGTGCTTAAAGGTAGTGTGCTTTTCAAGTGCTTCGGTTCGATTCTTGGTGTTTTTGCGCATAGTGCCTTCCAAACCGATTTGCTCCACAGGAGCAAATATATCCTGGTCTCCCTTCTGCTAATTTAACAGTCTGCTACTTAACACTGGAGATCAGAAATACGATGAGATATGGGAAATAAAAAGTGTATCAGAGGACTTAATGGGGACATCAAGGTTAATGTCTGTCTATGCTCTTTCTTGAGAAACTGCAAGCAAGACAATTTATTGAATTGGACCTGAGTTTTACGTTTAATTATCTAAAGCATGGCTTCCTTAGCAGCACAGGTCTCCATTGCCTGCCATCTAGAGAGGCAGCAGACAGTCGCTATGAAATCCATCAGCTGGGACCTGAACCAAAGGTTACTCTATGAACAACAAAGTCAAGAACACCATGCAGAGGGCTGATATGATAGACCCTAACAAAAAGACTTCACACCAGGCTAACACTAATAGAAAACTGCTAAATATTCATTAAGCTGCTCTGAGATAGAAATATTTTAGCTATCCCAAAAACCAAACTACACAGAAGATCAAATAATGACGAATTATTTCTTGGCACAGGTTCCTCTGACACTTTATTTCCTTACAGCCTGGAACTACAGGGACACAAGATGTTACCTGCAACTTCAAAATAAAAGCATTGCAGATAGCTGGTTGAACAAGTGGAATATCACACTGGCATTTTGGTATCATTGGCAGCCTTCCTTGATTATTGACGCCACTGCTCCTGTAACAGCCTGCAGAGCTGCAGCCAGCATCTCTAGTATTTGTCACTGTCACTTCACAAGTGCTCGGCATTGTTCAGGAAATTGTATGTGTAAAGCAAAACTGCCTGCGACCAACTTCGACAAGGGAGCAGGGATGTGAAGGTGCTTGAAACTGAAACAGAGGTTTTATGTGTCCTATTATGTGCCCCAGCAAGAGCCATAAATAATTGTGACAAGGATTTTTTTTTGTGTGTAACATGTGAAAGTCCTTGACTGTGCCTCCTGCTTCAGCTCCCCCCTCTCTCTCATGCACTACAGCTGCCAAGCTGCATGATGATAGATGGCACTATGCAGCAAATGACAGCCGGATAGATTTTTTAGTTTGTGCTTTAGAGAGAATCAGATATGCTGTATAAAGCAATAAAAAAGCATACTCACAAGGTGGGTTAAAAATAGCTAGCACAGCAGTAGATGAGTTTGCTGTTTATCAAAAAGTTAAATCTTTACATGTAAAGTCCAGGTGATGTGTTAATTCTTTTAAATCTTAGCAAGTCGTAACCTTAAGCAGACAAAGCTATGGAGTTTAGAATTTTTTTCCTCCACCTTTTAATGGAGAATACACTGAAAACCTGGATATAAACTTTTCTGAATAAGGACAGCATACAAAATACAAGTGGAACTAGACTTGATCCTTATAATGAGATGAAGAAAGTCCTGAATCTGTACAAGGTATGTTTGAAAAGTTGGCTTTTAAATCAGATCTTGAAACATGGTCCCAGACTCTCTGTAAACTTTGAGTCACCAAGCCACTGAAGTCAGTCTTTACTGTGAAATTTGACCAAGATTACTTGTGAGCGGATATAGCAAATTATTTTTATCCTTTATAGAACATGTCCAATTAAAAACACGTATTTAGGTTTTTAATATATATTATGTTCTCTTCTATGATAAAATGTAATAATTTTGTGGTGATAAAACAGATAGCATGAATGAAAATGAGAATTCAGGTGTGTCAGCATTCACAAAATATTTGTGGAATATGCATTACAAAGACATAGGTAGCCATCGTGATTGCACAGAAAAGCTAGAAGAAGAAGAGTGTGCAAATGTTTCTGTTCTATACACTGGTAAAATCTGACAGTTACATATACATAAGAGAGTAGCTTTTCTTCTTGCTTAATATTTTTCAGTAATTGAATACGATGTTCTGAAGAACAGGACGTTCCCCTGAAAAGTACACTGTGCACATCTGAGATGTGCAAGCTTGGAAGTTGTTCTGTCCTTTCCACTGGATGTTAACTTTACTTGTTTTCCTCTGTGCTTTCTATTGATCTAGATTCTGTGTAACAAATGGCCTGGTTTCCCAGCCACCTTGGAAATGTCATGCAGGAGTCAACAAAAATACTTAGTGTATGTTTTATAAAGAATTACAGCTGGCTCTGAATTACTCTGGCTTTCATCTCTGTAAACCCAGCCTGGCTGCTCTCTGTATCGATGGATGAGCAGAAGTACCAGGAAATGATTCAATGAGCCAGTGAGTTTCCCAGTTCACGGACATGACAGCCTGAGACATACTTATTCACTCTGCTTCTGTCTCCTCATACACTGTACTTGAAGCTGCTATGTAATTTAAGAGTACTCAGTATATCAGATCTCAACTATTTTCCCCCCCTGATTTCTGATGAATCATGTTAGGAAAGCTGTGGTTTTAACGCTGGAGGATGTGACATAATGCAAAACAGCACAAGAAGTATATTAAAAAAATATGTCTGTCAGACTTTATATTGCTGGAAGGGGATAATTTGAATTATATGCCCATAATTCAAATTCAGGGATAATTCAACACCCAAACAGATACATTTCTAGCTGTACCCAGTCATCTGATATAATACTGGCTGTTGTTTATTACTTACTAGTAGGTTCTTATAGCATCACCTCCCCATGCTATGCTTAGGGGACAGTTTACATTTCCATAATAAAATCCATTTTCTATAGGTTTATAACTCAGTTTACATTTCACAAGACTGCTGTCTGGCATATGAATTTCAGTTCAAGTCCTATTGCTTTGACTAAAAATAACTTTCAAAGCTGCTTATTTATTTAAAAATAATTAATCAATGCAATGGAGAAGTTTTAAAGTATGTAATATTGTTTCCCAGCCCAAGGAGTTTTAGCAACTCCCAGCTATTCACTAGAAAAGGACATATTAAAGTCCTTTTTACAAGAACCTGATGGATTTAGGACCAAATGGAACTACTTAAATAAGCAGATGTTCCAACATTGCTATATTTAGAGGTAAGTCAGAACAGTAATAAAGCACAATGCTTTAAAACTGAAAGGGAGTACTTCTTATATGGTGTGACAGCAATAACGCATAGCCCTACAGTTCAGTGTACCTGGCATGCCTACCCCCCAGGCCCCCACCATGCACATAGTGCCCAGGAGGGCCTCGTGGTGGTTCACGGGTACTAAACTCCACAAGGGATCAAATCACTGGAGGAACAAAGGTTCCCACTGCCTTCAGTGTTGGTGTCTCCTTAGCTCAGGCATGGAAAACCTGAAAAGTCCGAGGCAGAGGTATATGTTATTGTTTAAAGAATAAAACCTTAAATGCCTAACTCACAGTCACACAGAGAGGCGACACTGAACATTGCCCTCTCTCCCAGGCAGCTGTCTGATCGAACACATTCTTCCATGTACGCCTCTTGTATTTTCCCCAAACTTCTCATTTCCACCACAATATTCTCCACTCTTACATTAAAGTACCCTCACTGCACGATTAGAAGGGCATATATTAACTTTTTACTTCCCCATGACTTTTCATTTTCTCAGGATTTCTGACTGAGGCAGGAACAAGGAGTGCTAACAAAAGCTGAAGGAATTGCCAGGGATCTGATTCACAGCATCTGATTTAATGCTTGCCCACCAGAAGCAATGAACTAAAGATTGAATGTATGTTCCTGCTCAGTGGAAGAACTTCTCCCAATTTCCCAAAGGTATCTTTCATTTGCTGAAATACCCTGAAATAACAAAATATTCTCAGCCACATAAGCAGAAAATAACATAACTGTCTCTTCACACTGATGTCCTTTCTACCTGTGCCTAAAAAGCTATTACAACGTAAGCTGAAAGTAGCTCTGAGTGTTAAAATGGGGAAACAAAAAGTCTAAGCTTTGCTACCACAGTGAGACACATGGTCTAGTACACATGTGAGAAAATGTGAAAGTTGTATCTGATATCTATTCACCAGACCATATAATCATGCTTGCTGTTTTTTCTGATTAGTTCTGGAAAAATAATTATTTATTTTAAATCCATTAGAGAATGTAATAGAAAACAGTCAGTATTGACAAATATATAGCCATCTTTTAAACAGAGGTCTCTATCTCTGGGTGCAATGACAACTCTAACCTTTCCATATCCCTGTTTTTGCCCGTTTCAAATGGCATGTTGGCAGCGTTGCCAAGCAGCTGGGAGGCTCCAAGGGTTATGCAAGTAGTCAAAATCTGCTGGAAGACAAAAATAATGCAACTGTATTCCCAGTTCTGGGACGTGCCTCTCCCAGATCCCCCGGAGCAGGAGGAAGGAGGGAGAGGGGTGCGGTGTGGCTCCTTCCCAGGCAAATTACGAAGCTTTACCATCTCTGTTGTGCTCAACTGGAGCAAGGGTAATAAAACAGGTTTGTGAGTTTGGATGCAACTTTGGAATATCATGTTAAGCTAGTACTGGTGTTTTGATTATTATAGGGTGTGTGATCTCAGCCTTCCTGACCAGGTTCATTTTAAACAGCCATCACAAATTTTGCACAGGTTGATACATGTGTGTCTAATCATCAGAGCCAAACTAGGGTTGCACCTCATAAACATTGTCTTTCTTGGAAGAAAATGTTTTCTTTCAGGTCAAACTGAATCACTGGGCGAGCAAGGAGGAGGAGAAGGGGAGTTTATTATGCACGTCTAGTCAGTCCAAGAAAAGACGGGATTAACAGCTAATTTCCTGCCATTATATTTCAGCCCCAAAGAAAGCTTTTTCAAAGAAATGACTTGCATCTCAAAATGACTTAACATCTGCAATGGACAAAGATGAGAAACTCACTAGGACACAGTCTGAATTCTAACTTCTCCTTCGTAGCTTTTTCTACTGTGGTAGTATGAAGTTGTTTTAAATCATTACAAGGAACAAAAAAGAGCAAGCAGTGCCTCTACCCAAGGCCAGTGCCCTCTGCTAGGAACAGACCCTTCAAGGCTGCGTTGTTGATCCTGGAGGGTTACAGGGATGCGCTCCGCTGTCAGAGGTTGTGAAGTTTGGAGCCAGGAGCTGCTCTGGTTCCATGAACCCATGTGAGTCAGATCTCTTGTGATCACATTTTAAATAGCTGTGGAAACTGCTGGCAACTTGAAAGGTGTATTTAATGCTGCAAGTCAGCTGAAGGCATCAGACTGCCTAACCTTCTTACTAAAAAAATTCACACTGTCCAGTTCTGGTACTCTGAGATCCCACGTTCAGACACATGGCTGTTGTCTGCCTGTGTATGTAATCCAAATGTGCAATTGTGCTCCTACAAAGGAGGATGAAGCTCTGTGAAAATCCATCCTCGAGCATCTTGGTCCCTTGTTTTCTTTCTGGAATCGTCTATTCTGAGTTCTTGAAGAGATAAAAGCAAGAAAAGCAGGTCTGTAAAATTTCCCCCTCCCACCTTAGCAATTTCCATTTTTCTTTTCGTACCCAGGGTTCAGCAAAAAAGGAGAGGGGAAAAAAAACCCAAATCCTAGATGGAAGATTACCTGAAACTTTTTGGGGGCCTGGGCACAGTTTCTGCAATGCTGTGCTTGTGCAGTGCTGTGCTTATGCAGAGCGTCGATGGCACCGCAGGGCTGACCCCGGCTGCTGGCAGGACCAGGCAGCAGAGCCCAGGCACGGTGAGCACCCACTCCCCTTCCCCATCCCATCCCACACGGAACAGCCCAACACAGGAAGGCAATGGCTGCAAAATGATTTGGAGCAAGGGTACGACCCATTTTCCCCCATGCAGAAGAGTACGGCAGGGGACCCGTGTCGGAGTCCTAAACTGTCCAATTACTCTAATAGGCAGTGTCTCACCCTAAACTTATAAACCATTTCAAGATCTAAAGATGAGCAGAAAACTGTACATAATGGTGAACAAAGAGTTATTGCTACCTGCACCGAGAGACCAAGCAATTTAAACCACCAGGTTCTATCAGTTAGGCGAGCAGTCGTGTATAGTGATAAGTTACTGAGAGTCAGTAACACTGTACAACTCACTGGAACAAATTCTCCGCTGGTGTAACTCTACTGAAGTCAAAGGAACAATGTCAGGAAATTTGGTCTGTCAAATTAAAACAATATGGATTAACACAGCATTCTGGATTTTTGTCTGCATCAATATTATCATTAAGTGTTGTGGAAGTGTTGTGACTCCATTGGCAAATGAAATGAAAGGGAATATTAGCTACCGAAAAGCAAACAACCTATAACTTGGCAGATGAAATAATTACACTTAAAAACTGCACTGAGTTTAGCTGCTTTTTAGCTACATTGATGCAACAGAAATAGAAAATCAAGTAGAATCTCACTATACTTCTCTCAGCAGCAGGTTTATAAAACTGCATGCGTGTTTAGTACACTGCATGTGTAGTTAATCACAGTCACTCTGCGTACCCCAGTCTCCACATTGTATAGATGACACTTTTTCACAGGGATGGGTTTTTCAAGTGACAGACCTTCTTAGCGAGCCCCATCTGATCCACAAAACTTGCACCCAGGAGTCTGCTCTCACTTCAAGTGCAGCTGGACTGGAAGGTTATCGCCATTCCCATTCGGTGGATGGGACTGTGTGCACCAGTTTTACAGATATGAATTGGTCCTTTGTGAAAACATCTCTCTCAGCACCTCACACACACCCTGGGCCAACTCATTCTGCAGTCAATGGAGCTGTGCCAGTCCACATCAGCAGCACACGTGAGCCCCACCGTTTTGTCTTGGGCTTCAATAAGATAAATGAGTTTAATTCATCCTTTGTGTAAGTAGGGGCAACTCCTAGAAATGAGAGCAGGGTTGTATGCCTCGACTTAATCCCTAAATTCATTCCTCTAAACTAAAATCCATCTTAAAATCACTGTTCTTATGTCTATCATTCGTAGGAGTCACTTGTGACATATATACTTTAAAAATTCCCCATCTAATAGTCCTCACCATAAAAGATCACTCAAAGCACTCAGTGATATTGGGTCAGATTCTGATTGCAGTTCACCACTACCAATATGAAACACAGAGTCTGTAAAGAATTTGTTTCACAAATTATGTTTGTTCAGAGCCACATAACAAAAGAAGTCAGAATCTAGATTAATTATCATGATTATACTCCAACTCACAAGTCAGTCAGTCCTCAATAAAAGATTTCTTTTCAAAGGCTTGCACAATTGCTTATGGGAGTTTGCAGCTGATGCACACAAACCTCCAAATATACACAAAGGCCAATAAATAAAATAAATAAAAAAAAAAAATCATGTTGCCAAAATTAGTGGAAAAGCAACACACTGAGAAATATGTATTTAACTCTTCCCCACATATACAAAGTTGCTAGGGAACGAGCAAGCGCCTTGCAAACTGCCAGTACAATTGCATTTACAAAGAACTGACAAGGATTGACCTTTGCCTACTCCTTCCTGTCTGCCTTTTACCAGGCATGGAAAAGCCGGGTGGCTTGACAAACAGATTTGATGGGCACATTTCCAGACAGTGTGCTGTCTGGACGGGTGAGGTAGCCCTCTCCTGCGAGTCTGCTAAGAACCAAAGAAGCTTTTAAGAGTGCCACAACTGTCAGTATTTAGCTCTTCTAGTGAAAGGTGGTCTTCCCTCCGCTAAACTTTTGTGAGCTTTGGAAGTATGAAATTTGTTTAGCTCTTTAAAGCACAGCACTTCCAGCCAATGCCCAGTCAAATAGTTCCATCAATAACTATTAATGAAACTGCAGTAAGATTCCTGCAAAAAGTATTAAATAAAGGCCCGTACTTGCAAAAGTATGTGTGAAAAATTTGCCAATGCTTTTGCAAGTTAGAACTGTACATTTGTACAAAGTTGCAGGGGTTGTGTACGAACATTGCTGGACTGATGCAGTACCTCAACTTTCATAGAAAACCCTGAAAGTACGTGTAAAAAACCACATGCATTATTTAGTATAAGCAGCTAAGAAATTCTGTGCCATATTCTGTATATTTTAATAATTGCAACTTTCAATGGTAGTGACATAAAAACAATTACTTTTTAAAATTCCTCCATGTATATACATTTGAAACTACACAGCCATTAAAAACAGTCTGTCGAATTAAAGGTTGTGCAATTAATTAAGTGCAAATCCTGTAAAACTGGACCAAGGAGAAAATTCATCAAATGTGTGAAATATGACCTATCTTGTCCAAAAGACAAATATGTTTAAACAAAATATGAAAATTGATGACAAAATTACTGGTAGCAAAATGCACACAGAGCAAATATGAGACAGCTGTACTTTGATTCAGCATGGGAGGTTCACCCTTATAGAATTTGTGATTCATTACCTCCACTGTCTTGTAAAACTTTTCCTAGTTAATCTCTAAAGTACGGCCTTTGTATCTATGATAGTAAAAATTCTCAATAAAATCACATATAACTGTTTAGCAATGATTTACTGTCACTTTCCAGAATCAGATTAAATCTATTATAAATTGGATGTGGGTATCCAGCAGCAAACTTTTGCTCTGACACCTGAAATCTTTGCCTTTTGTGGCTGCTTCTCCGAATCAACATCCAGTCTCATCAGTGTGACCCACGTGGGGACAACCAGCCAGGCTGCAGTGGTGCACATGAGTCTGCCTCTGCTCTGTCCTGAAGTATAGCACGGGCACTAGATTTTGCAAGGGAGACTAGGTGTCGTCTTAGCACCTAAATATTTGCTGCCAGGCGGGAACAGAGTCTTCTCAACTTTGACAGCCATGAAGCTGGATGCCTGGACCTTGTTTAAGCCACATGGGGTTCACGCTTCATAGACCAAGTACTAGTATACCTGGTCACCATGTTCTGATTCACCTCTGTACACAGGAACCATATTTTGGAGGGTTTTATTGTCAAAAAAAACCCCAAACCAGAAACAAACAAAAACCAAAACCCAAATGAGACCTTTTCTGTTTTACCTATAGCAATCCATTGACAAGGAGAGCTATAGATTCTTTGCCTGACACAGCTTGAAGGTACATTTTCAGTATCTCAAGAAATTATTCTTGCAATAAGGCAACAGTTGTCTCCTGTTGCCAGTTTCGGGTACAAGTCTTCCCACATGAGTACAAACAATTTATTGCTGATGGGCTGCAACTGGAAACCATTGCAGTGGCATACTGGGGAGTAGGATTTTCTCACTCATGTTTAATTTGGTGTTTAATATTAATTAGAACAGAGAAAAAGAAGACACAGAGAGTAAAGAAGTTTGTCGTCTAAGGATATTAAGATGTGAAATTCAAGGAATCCACATAATGTTTATATTGAATAAAGTAGAAAACTTCTACAAGAAAAGTTTGGGGGAGACTGTGGACAAAATGGACTTTACCATGGGGACAGGAACACGTAAAGGGTTCGTGACTGCCATTTTTAAGCAGAGAGAAGTGTCTTCCTTCAACAAGGAGGGAGCCATTCTTCTCACTGCTTCATTTTCTACTTGCAACCTAGTAAGATGCAGCTGTACCCAGAGAAAGTAGGGGCACGAGACAGGGAATTCTGCTAGGCAGCAGGGACTCCAGATCTTCTTTGAGAAAATCACTCAAAGGCACTTAAAATTACCTTACTTATATTTACACATGTATACCATTTTCTTCCTGAAGGATATATGCAAACTCAATGATTCTTGAAGAATGCACACTATCTGTCAGGAGCTATGACTTCAAGGAACTGTATTTGTAAGGTGGGCATGTATAATGTTCACTAGACATATTGTATTACATGCGCTTGACATTATAAGCAGGTTTAAGACTTCACAAATCAAAATCAAATTGTAAAGTGGATGGTAGAGAGGAGGCGGACTGCAGGGAATGCTAGGAATACAGCCTGTTATTTTCATATTAAAATGTAATGGTGCCATTAAAGTTAAAACCACTGTTAAACTTGATTGAGTAAATTAGTTAATTAACCATAGCATCTAATGCATTCCTCCAAGGCATACCTCAGTTCCTTAAGACAGATAGAGTTCCAGTTGTACATTATCCTAGCTGTGAATTTTAGTTTGATTACGCTCTTGGAGTGGCTTACTTTTTGTCAACGAAGAATGCAAGCTGTCTTTTGAATTTGATGTTGATTAAAAACTAGCAGGGGAAAACCGATATGTTTCCTTTTTTGCTTTTTTGCTTTTCAGAAACTTCTCACATTTAAGAAATACTTTTTATTGTTTCTTTGCCCTTTCTTGGAAAATTTTATATTAAAACAAGTTAAAGGTGGGACATTTTGGTCATCTCTAGTTAAGATTGAGGCAGGAGGATTTACTTCCATCCTGTCACAGCAGAACAGACTCTATAGGCATGCTATACCAAAACCACTGCCCAATAAAACTCTGATTTGTTTACCATTAGCTTATCCATATTGAGGTATTAAGAAGCCATACAACAACTACCTGATGGTGGTGATCAGCTTGGTTCCCCTTATCATCTACACATGATTAGCAGAGAAACTTTACTCAGAAGGGACAAAAGTGCACACAAACAATTCACTTATGTCAAAGGTAAAATAAACATATGCAAGACTGTTTAGAGCAAGGACCATCACTTATAACCCAGCTCAAATTATACAGCACTAAAGTCACTGAAGTGTAGCTCCCCAATTCAGCATGTGGCAACCTTTCCAGGAAGGCAGCTTTCCTCTGTAGTCTCTTTTACATCGAGACATCTACATCTGCAACTTAACAACGGTAAAATCCAAATAACTTTTTTTTTCCCCTAAGTAATCTCTACACCTTCAGATTGCTACTGCCACTTACATGGTTAAAGGTCTAAGAAGCACTAATTTGTATTTAAAATAATTGTGCTGGTACAAAATTTAAAGGTGCAAAATCTGTGGATATGCTACACTAAAAGACAAAAAAGTCTGTGTGTGCCCCTTATGAGATGAAGAGAGTTTCCCTTGGGACACCATAACCAATCACAGTTTTTATTTCTTTATTTGGCTTTCCTTCTTGAGGGGAAGAAAGGTGAATGATGCTAACCAGCAAGAATGCTGCAATCTAGTTGCTCTAAAGTAAGCAACAGTCAGGTTTGTTACCAAAGCTGAAGGTATCACTCCGTGCCAAATATGCCTTGCCACTAAAACTTTTTGGCTGTATTGGAGATGTTGCTCACTACATCTGCAGTTGACGTGCTTAAGATTCACTGTTACAATAAAAAGCTTAAATGCAAAAAACACTTTCAAATGAAAAAAAAGAGAAGAACAGAGTCTTAGGCAAAAAGACTGGAATAAAAGAATTAAAACATCATGCAAAAAGTATCATTCAGATATTTTAAAGAACTCAAAAAGGAAAGGTAACTAAGATAGACTTTTCAAATATGACTTTGGAATTTAATAATGTTAATTTTACTCAAGCACCTCTTTGCAGAAAGAAAGGCCACAAAGCTTGGATCATGGATTTTGCATCTACCTACCTAATTTACAAATAAGGTAGAGTAAAATACAGATTTTCTGATATAGAAATGCCGTGTGAACAAGAAGCTAGCTTATTTGGAAATCTGTGTTATTACACAAATACACCTCTATAAGTCTATCAAGGTAGCAAACTGTAAACTGAGTATGCTTGCTTTTAATTACATTATTTTCAAAGCAGTTGGCTGAGTTAACCTGTTGTCATAAGCATTCCTGTAATCCATTCTTATTACATTCCCAGAAGAAATTAAATTTCTTTTTCAACAGAAATTTTTAAGACTTATTTTTTCATTTAAAGAATTGCCTAAAACTTTTTCATCAAAATACAATTCTCACAAAAACAAACTGCATGCTAACATTTCTGCTCACATTTTTTCATGGTTCCTGTCTAGCCCATTTTAATATCTCCAGTGCCATGCCAGAGTAACATGACTATGCAACAAGGCGTTTTACACACCCCAAGAGTACCCTTTTTGTGGCAAGTATACTTACTTTGACTCACATAGCAGCATGCAAATGACCAGCCAACTTATTTCATATCTTTTGAGTGTATTGCTGGTCATTTTCTAATTTTTTAAGCATAGCACTGCCACTGAGATATTTTCCCCAGTCTTCATCACCTTGGGGAATGCTTAAGTTTGAAAGCATTAGGACACAATCATGACAAGTCCCTTATGAAAATATGGCTAATTTTCTGCTTTAAACCAACGTAAAATTGATCTCTCAAGCTACCTTACTCTGTTTCACGTGATGTCTTTGTAGGTCTTCCACCTTTTTCTCTTCTGCCACACCCAGTAATGACGCTTCCCTAAATGAGGTCTGCTTTCTTTTTCCTTTCATTTTTGCTAACAGATACTACATCTTGCAAAATCACCCTCCGCATATGGATAACCGCAGTGCAAAGTACAAATGTGACAGATTTCATCCCCTATCTCACAAATGTCCAAGAGGTCATAAGCAATCTGAATTACAATTACTCAGATTTCCATGTTTTCTACACCACAAACTGTCTCCATTTACTAAGCAGTGCCTAAACTTAGCATACATTTCTTCTGTATCTTACATATGATGAATATGTTATTTTTTCATTTGACATTTTTTTCATTGCCTACTTGATACAAACAAAGGATCTTCCTGAAGGTCAAGGTATTGATCTAATTCAACCCAAGGGGTTCATTCCCATCCAGTGACAGATGCAAGGTACCTGTGGGATAAAGGACTCATGGGAATAACCTATGAAAAGGACAGTGGAGTGGGTCTTCAAAGTATACTGTTAAAATTGCAGCATTATTAAGTTATTTCTCCTTTATGTCTTCTTGAGCATAAAAATGAAACTGTAAAGAGAACATGCAGAGAACTTGAGTGTATGGGGTCTTACCATATGATACTTATGGCAGACCCCTGAATTAATGAAGAAGCAAAAATATTTGACCATTATCTGTGGCATGGACTCTGCAGTTTTATTATTAAAAATTCTGACCCACTATCCAAATTCTACCTAAAATTAGAAGCCATGTAATGTCAGCATGTGGCTGAGCTGAGAGAGGAATTTGCTGAAGAGGAAATTCCCTCTTGAATAATTAAGTAACTCACTTTTCTTTCTGTTTTTCTCCTTTCCTCATCAGATTTCTAGATATGGAAGGAAGTAACGTTCTCTTTCCACTGTTGATGAGATAATACTGATGATCTAAGTAATTTCTTGCTACTCTTCTGTATTTAATAAGGCACCCAAAATTAGTGGTTAAAATCAGCTAATTTTACCAAATTATAGCACATAATTGATTTAGTGATAGGTAGGCATGACTTAACTTTTATTCAGATCTTTAACAGAATCAAAGAATTATGAATTTATTCTGTCATTACCAAACAACAGTGTTACATTTTTAACTACTCAGTAATAAAGTTAATGCAATATCTATGCTATTACTTGTATATTTATGCTCATGACCCTTTTCAGAAACGTATTCCTAGATTTCTATTCCACAAGGTTTCACTGAGTAAGCATAAGGAATACATCAGCAACCAGGAAGGATGACGGCACAGATGGAGCTGTGGTCAGATCGGATGCATAGACATGTGCATTAAAAACAAAGTTCAACTGATCCCAATAATGGTGTATCATTGATAAAATCAGTGTATATACAAGAACACGGATCATAGACTAGCGCTCCACCCTTATTTTTTTACGGTCTTTCATCTCTGTGTCAATTGATTGTCTTCTCAATTTAGAAATTTTTAGACCTTTAATGCTCTTGTTGTGAGAAACTTTCTACTATCTTGCTTCTCTCAGTCACATCTTATTATAATTGCTCCCTCAGCACATCCTCTTTGTTGGACAATTTGGTTTCCCCGAAGGATTGTCCTTCTTGTTCCTCTCTCCCTCCCTGCATCTCCACTCTAGGCCAACATGTTCAGCCAGATACCTTCAAGCTATTAGGTTTAATGTTCTCATATGCTAGATGTGTCTGAGCTATGCCTCCTTTTTTAAAAAATTATTTTTATTTTTTAACACAGACTCTGATAGCTGTTCTGGTATCTCTTCTGGACCAGTTTGTAACCAACTAGCTAAAACACAAAGCTTTCATGTTCTTTCCAAAGTGATTAACCCCTCTTTTACTACTGGCAACTCTTCCTCCTTCTCAGCCTCAGAGATCTGATATCCTCTTCTACTCCTTTCTCACTGTCTCTTCCATACCAGTACTACTGCAGAGCCGAACCCCACCTAGTAAACACTGCTGCTAACCACCGACGCTCCATTATTCTTCTCACTGTTGTAGTGCTGAAGGTAGTTTAGTCTGCTAGATGCAAGGGTCATTGCAAAGCCAGTAGCCAGGAAAACTATGTTAATCCATTAAAGTCTTCAGAGTTTACTATCTGAGAAATTCCATGCTCTCCAGCACCTGACAGAATTGCTCACCATGCATTACACCATCTAATAGCATTCTGAGTAGGAAATATATATATATATGTCTGACTCCATCCTCTGAAACAGAGGTTTAGGAAAACACATAAACCTTCTTGTCTGCTGATTTTCTTGGGTTTTCCCTTGTGTTTAAAAGTATAGAGCTCAACAGTCTTCATGCCAGCTTTGTGCCAGCACCCAGGACTGGATGTAGACGTTTAGTTACACTATTTATAATAGAAGCCAGTTTTGTTATAGCGATATGTCAAAACTAATACTGCAGGGATATGAACTCCATAATAAAGAGTTAATCCTAAATAAGTTTTATAGTTTTAATAGATATTTAACAATAGTTTGAAGAATAATTGTTTTCTTATTTAAATATCTACCGTAGCTCTAAGTACCAGTTGACTCTGGCTCAGTGAAATGCAAATTTTGTAAAATCCAATCCATCAAGCAGAAATTTTACTACAAAAGGGTTTCACAGAAATAATAGCTGTCAGCTAACAATTAATGCACCCAACATGCTTAAGTACTGCACTGAACTTTAATGAAAGGTTACTGAGTCTGTTAAATTGCTTCATACCTTGTAAGACTAAAGTTAAGCAAAAATTAACATCAGTATTCTGAGAAAAGAGCATGCAAACAAAACTCACCTTAATGATGGGGGAGTGTAATATTTTCACTGAATATTTTGAACTATGATTCCATTAGAACATCATCAAAAAACTAATAATGTCACTCCATTTAATATTCAGAGCAAACACATTGTGAGATTTCATCTGAAATAATTTTATAGCAGATGTGAACATACATGTATATTTAAAAAGACGTGCAGTTCTCCTCAAATAACAGAGATAACCTGGCATTGTGGTCTTCAGTATTTATGTTGTTACTGACCCTTGCATTCTGATAAAGGCTTATTACACCAGCTGGAAAAGGTCATTTCAAAGCAAGGTGTTGCAGCAAGCACTACAGCACACCGTTTTGCTAGATGTTTGATACTGTTTCTTGTACTGTTAGCACTCTGAATACTAGGCACTCTCCTTTGCTGAGTTCTTATAAACATTCCCACACTTTAAGTAATACTTGGCAGCTTTACTACTGTTGTCAGGAACTAAAAGGTGCAATAACCCCCTACACAATACAAAAGATCAAACCATCAGCTCGTAACTCATTCCCCAAAGGGCAGTCCAGTAAAAGTGATAAAGGAAACCACACTCCAAGGACTTCCTCAGGCCACTGCCCTGGATCATTAGGGCTACTGATACTGCTCATCTATTGCCAGCAGCACACAGCTAGATCCTTCTCTGATTATCTTTCAAGTCCTGGCTCTCTAGCTGTTCTCTGCTTGGTAGCCTCTCCAAACCACCCCCCCTCTTATCAGCAGGGGTAGAAGTTCCTACTTGAACAGACAGCTGTTTAAGGCCTTTGACTATCACTATGCAGCCGTATTATCAAAATTTTAAATAGTAATATTTCAAAAGACGGTGCTGAACATGACTGTGTGGGCTGCTTACTATGGCTGCAAGGACCCAGCTTGGGAAGAACAGAGCCAGCCCTTTTCCCTTCTGCTCACTGAGGGTTTACAGAAGCATAGCAATGAATACACACGCATATTTATGTTAGAGATAGTTTGAGGCTCATGAGTCCAGACCTAGGCAAGGATATCCACAATCTTATCCTGTCTGTCTGATGAACACACAGTGCTCACCTTTGCTACATCACCAGCTTGGCAGAATTGCAGTTAAACTTTGTTTAAGGACATATGTAAGAAGAAATCAAGTAGAGAATTAACTGAAAGAACAGAAGCTACCTCTCAAACTCCAGGCCAGATGAAGGCTCAGCCAGAAGAATGAACCTGAGAAGTAGAGGCATTTTGAATGCACACATGGAGAGGTGAGAATGCCGAATACCGTGGGATGAAGCCCTGCGTGCATACATGCATTGTGTGTAAAAGAGAAAAAGGTAGCAAATGTTATACAAACAGGAGAGATGTTCCTGTTTGAAGCCAAATAGCCATACTTGCATGGTGTGAGCCATTTTCCATCAGTATTTACTAGTACTCTGGTATGGGTACACAGTTATCAATTGACTCAGACAGGATTTGTATTTGTCCTGTGCACAGGTAGGATGCGCTCATATCTGCATCATGAACATATTCTTATTTGTAATGATAAACTAAGCAGACCACTAAGTTTTTCTCTTTTTATGAAGACATTTATCAAAGCATGTGTTCAACAGGAAAATACAATTTCCCCCTTACATTATCCGTGCTGAGGAGAGCGCTAACTGTTGGGCCCAGACTAGACTCTATGGGAAGGCAGCTGTCACGAGAGCAGCAAGACAAAAACATTTAGGAAAATGCCAATGCTTAGAAATGGTTTAGTGGAAATTTTCATCTCTTTCTCCATTTGTCTATCAGTAGAACAATTAGTAGCCTCTAAAAACAAACAAAAGACGAAACAGAGAAAAATTAAAGACAGACCACATCAAGGAGACAGAGGAATCCACGATGCAGTTTGGCAGTGAAATTTAGTACTACCTGTGCTGTGTCCCCTAGGGATAAACAGAAGGCTTGATTTTCCGAGTGGTAAATTTAGCATCTTTCACACACACTAAATCCACTTAATTAAAAGTCTCTATTTCATGGTTACCATCAGAGTACTGTTTGTGTGTGTCCTTTCCCTAGTCTGCCCCACGTTATGGGCCCATGGAAGGTTGTCTTTAATGCAGATGTGCGAAATAAAAAATGCAACCGATTTAGCAACCCTCCCCCACTTACATATTTTCTTAAGATTCTCTAGACTATATTCATGAAAAATGATTTACAAAATACAAATAGATTTTGGCATGAAGTAAGCCTAAATTGACTGCTTTCTATCAGGAATTAATATTAACCAGAGCTTGTCAGTTACTAAATATTTATTTTAGGAATACATACAGCCTCTGCTTTCATGTAGGTTAAGCTGTAATCTTTGGCTTGTCAGTTCCAGGATATAGCAGTGGATAAATCATGCACTCTTGAACTGATAGATGTCAGAGCCGTTGTATACAAATGGAGGGATATGTCAATGAACACCCTAGTTTAGGTTACATTTACTATAAACATTGACATTCCTTTGCAATGAGACCATTTGCTGGCTAAGCAGTCACAGCTTCACAGGATTTGATGCTTTTGTGCTCAATCAGGTTCTAATGATTTCAGATGTTTGCAATTAATGAACCATTAGATTAATTGGTTGAGTACGGAAAGACTGGTTTAAGAACTGGGTCAGAACCACAGACAAGCTAATACCTGAAGTGACAGCAATCACCAGAGGCAAAACAGTGAGAAATTGAATTAATGATTTTTTCACTCTCTCTTTCACTTTTGGCAAAAATTAGCACTGGACCGGTGTTGAAACTGAGAGAATAATATAAGCATTAGGGGCAAGGGGTGAAAAGAAACATTCTCATTGTTCCTCATCTTTCTAAACAGAGGAGCTCAATCTTCACCCTGCAGACCCTCTGTTGAATATAAAGAAGTTACCATATTTCTTTTGGATCATCCAAATCCCCCCCAAAGCTTTCTTCCAAAGTCAGTGTATAATATTAATTATGTACCACATAGGGCACCTTAGTAAGATGATTAAGTGTACTTCAGAACCACTGAAATAAATAAGCCTAGCATCAATATATGATCATGTAGGCTTGGTAGAAACCCCAGGGTAGCCATCCTTTAGATAGTGTACATAAGGACGTTTACTCCCAGTAGATCGCCAGTGCTTAAATTCTGACAGTGTGACAAGTTATCACAATGAGGTGATGGCAGTTTAGCTGAATGTGTAATTTCAAAAGAGTAAAATTAACCCTGGATGTACAATATAGTTTTTGGACCATTTCCTTTCCAGGAAAGGGTGTGTTCTAATGAGGTTTTCTCTCACTTCATGATGTAGTACTTCAGAAATCAAGTGTACGGTGGCTGTCACTGCCTTGTGTGCACTTCATACAAGAGCATTAATATGCTTTTAGAGAAATAGGAACAGAATGCATCAATCCTAAGAACTAGCTCACACGAATCTCAGCTCAAAGGAAGCAAAACCATGTTGCACATTAAAAATAACAGGGTGTGTTGTTTTCTTAATTCTGTATTACATGAATTCCACGTTACAGTTCATGGCTGGAATGCAAGCTGAATAGTAGGAGTGATCATTTTCCTTCCCTTCCACTGACTCTCCATAGACCTGATCCATTTAAGTTGCAGAAAGTATTTCTGTTATAGTCAGTGTGTTCAGCATATGGCTTTAAATTACCTTGAATAAGTTACGTATCCCTTTGTGGTGCAGTTTTACTCTTGGTGTAATGAAGCAGTCAATAGACACTTCCTGAGATAAAATAAACAATTTTTTAGCTTTGTTATTATTCCATAAGGAAATGCAATTATTCTGGATCATCTTGTCCTTTTATTTCCCTAAATTCCAATTTTTTGCAAGTAAACTGAAATGTGCTGTGTGGTCTTTGATTTTTACAGGAAGTGACTTGGTTGCTGCTGAAGGAAAAAATAAATTCTGCATTTAAGGCATTTTTAAACTATGTTTTAAAATAAATTCCAAGTGTTCAATGCAGATCTGCTTTTGAACATGAAAAGAAGCTCAGAACTTGCAATTTTTACAAATAAAATGTCCCACTGATTTCTGAATAATAGCTAGGATTAGAGCCATAACTTTAATGTCACATATTAACACCCATTTCCATCTTTTTGCCTGTGCCCTATTTAGGTGATTGAAGTTGGGTGTATACAATTTTCACATCTTCCTACCTGAATTTAAAATCTTACGTATTGTAAATAAATCTGGTAAAACAAGCAGACAAAAATTGCTTTTTAAGGTTTCACTCTCTCACAATAAAACAGAGCCCACCGAGTCAATGGGAAACCTTTCACTAATGTTAAAAGACTTTGAGGCAACAGGAAAACAAATATACTGTATTTTCATATGTATAACCCATGGGATCTCTAAATAAAGGATGCCTCCGATTCAGAATAGGTGTAGAACCAGGGCAACTTTATTCTATAGTTCGCCATTCCCCGAGGGCTTTCCTGTACCTGATCCCAATAACTGCCCAGTTTCTCTTGGATTCCCCCTGCCCCCCTCCCAATCAGGAATCCTCCACCAAAAGCTTCCGAAGTTGCTGAAATCACAGCTATTTTGGAAGAAAAGTGGGTAACAGTCAAGAATGTAAGTAATAAATGTGACAATACAGTAATCAACCTTAACAGCCCCCAAATAGTTATGAGATATTGAAGATCTGCAAAGCAGCTCTTCCTTCCTAGTGTTTTCTATTTATATATCATGTTTATGAGACACACAAGGCCAGAAAGAGTCAATGAGACTCTCCCCATTGACTTGAACATAGACTGGAAGAGTCATCTAGGACAAATGCACAAATAATCCTATTTACCTGAGTATTCCAAATTAATATCTGTCAGATTACTCAAGTATATAAGAGCTTGCAGAATGAGGATCACTTGACTGAATAAGAGCTTCTTATATCTAAAGTATAACACACATTCATTTCATTAGGGGGTGGGGAGTCGTCGGGAGGAGAGAAATGCAAAACATCCAGAGATAGAATCTTATCCCTTACGTGAAGAACAAAGGATATAAATGTGAATCATTAAAAGGCAAAACCAAAAACAAAACCTCTAAAGGCACTGTAAATAAACCCCTGTAATTATGCATCACAAAAAAGTCAACTGCAAATGGTTCAGTAATCTCATTACCAAGCTTACTAATAATCATTGCAATATTCTCCCATCTCCCCTAAGATAATGAGCAGCACGGTGGATGTTGTAAAAATAAATAAATAAACATACAAGCAACAATTTCTCATCTAAATATTTAACAAAATGAATGGGCTTGCCTAAAGGTTTGAGATTGAACCCTAGTGTAGCAAATTTTTAATTTGCACTGTTTTCCCAGTTTTAAAGGGGGAGAAAGCTCAGCTTATCCGAGAATAGAGTTCAAACTAAACAACGCTTTCATGACAACCTAAAAATAAAGAAATAAAACATTTTTAAATATTTCAATACTACAAAATTAGCCTAAGTTAAAGGCAACAATTAGTAAACAACTTTGTCATATTCAGAACAGTATCTTTCCCATTAACATTTCTATAGTTCCCCAATTACATTATAAATCAAAAGTAATACAAACAGACAATGTAATAATGAGAACACATAGACTGCATCAAAAATTAAGATACCAGCTTTTGCTTTACTCTTGGATCATTTGGTGAACTTGTCCTAGTTTACTTTCTTGGCAGCTGGAGTGCAGTCAGAGAAAGTGAATTTACACCTTAGTGAATAACTTTCAGATCAAAATCTGAAAATATTCTGAAAGGCTAACAACTTTCCTTCTAAAGTGTAGGGTGGGGCATTTTAAGTCCCCAAATTATATCTTCCACTGTAGAGAGGGAAGTAACAGGGAAATGGAGTCATGAAGGGATTAAATGGTGTACCTTGGCACTCCACTACCACCTCTTCTATTAACCACCAAACACCTTCGTGTTTCTGGCCTGCCGATATCTCCTCCTTCACTGTCAGTGTGTGACTCTCAGGTGATCCTACTTCTGACTATGAAACGTCGATTGGAGTGATCCCAAATATTCTAAATTTTTTCCCGCAGAGGTACAAGAAGGGAAACAAACTGTACCTCAGCAGTGAGTCCTGCGGAGACACAGGTCAGGACCAGAAGAACTCATCACTTTGCTGCATCTCTGGATTTGATGGCTTGGCATCCCAACTCAGCTCACTGCAAATGCACTTGCTCAGTATCTCTCAGCTCAAGTCCTCTGTTTTTTTGCTTATCTGCTACGTTTCTGTCATATCCATTTACTACATTGGTGTCCTTTGACAAGGAAGAATTTAAAAAAGTGACTAGAAATGGTTATGGCAGTTATGAATGCAAGTGATACTACAAAAGAGGAAAGCAACTGACTTAGGAAACAGAGAAGCAGAACAAGGGAAGAATTAGAGGTCTTAGATAAAGGATAGAGATAAAAATATGTCTTTACAGTTTTTAAAGCACATCAGCTCCATTAGAAACAGGCTTGCACACAAGATTTAGCACAAGGGTGTGGATAGGGAAGCACGAGGATGTTAAAATAAATGCAATTAACTATCAGTGTTTATCTTAATGCACATACTTCTTAAAACATCACTGCTGTTAATACAGAGATGAATTGTACAGGGCAGAGAAGGAGATTAAATTATGTATTGTTCCTTTAACACTTTCTTCAGTTAAATAACATAATATTTTCAAGGTTACTGTTAAAATAACAGGGTTGTCCAGTGGAATTTATCCCCACTGGTGTTTGTGTACTGTATATATTTATACCACACGAGCAGCCCATAAATTCTCCTCATAAATGCTGTTATCTCCACTGCTAGCAGTTTCTCATTTTTATGGTAGTATAACTTTAAGGTGTGGTATACGTACCGTTATACCTCATTGCATACAGCTTCTGCTGCCCCATTAGGCTCTGACTCTGGGGGGTGCAGAGCTCCTTGTCCTCCCTGACGTCATTTGGTCCTCCTCTTGTCCCTGTTCACGCCGCAATAAAACAGCCCTGTGAGCATGGCCACCATGCAATGCACTACTGCTTCCAACTCAGTCCACCCACAACCCCCCAGCTCTGCAAAGTTTCTGTCTAATCCCCGTCTGACCACCTTTTGACATCCAATCTCCACTCTTGATTAGAACCACTTCTCTTCCTGACCAAGAAAAAGAAAAAGAGGCTTCCAAGAAAAGCACATCACAGTCCCATTCTTTTAGCAGTGGCCAACCTGATTATAGGAACACATTTTTAATTAAAAAAAAAAAAGATAAATACACAGAGAAAGATATAGATTATACAAGAGTTGTTCAAAAGTCATCTGAATTGGGAATTGCTTGGGGTATAGGGCAAAGCTAAGATAACTTTACAGGAGGAAAAAAAGCCCAGGCACATGGTTGTAAAAAACCCTGTGTACGTCATAACAGGCTTATAAGTAATGAAAGTTGTCCTGGTTTCAGCTGGGATAGAGTTAATTTTCTTCCTAGTAGCTGGCATAGTGCTGTGTTTCGGATTTAGTATGAGAATAAGGTTGATAACACACTGACATTTTAGTTGTTGCTGAGCAGTGCTTACACTAAGTCGAGGACTTCTCAGCTTCTCATACTGCCCTGCCAGCAAGTAGGCTGGGGGTGCACAAGCTGGGAGTGGGCACAGCCAGGACACCTGACCCCAACTGGCCAAAGGGATGTTCCATACCATATGGCATCATGTTGTACAAAAAAATGGGGAGTTGCCTGGGGAGGCGCAGCCGCTGCTCAAGAACTGGCTAGGCATCAGTCAGCGGGTGGTGAGCGATTGCATTGCGCATCACTTGTTTTGTATATTCTTTTATGGTTATTATTATTATTTTCCCTTCCTTTTCTGTCCTATTAAATTGTCTTTTCTCAACCCATGGGTTTTACCTTTTTTCCAATTCTCTGCCCCATCCCACTGTGGAGGAGTGAGCGAGCGGCTGTGTGGTGTTTAGCTGCCTGCCGGCTTAAACCACGACAAAAGCCCATCTATGTATCAATCTGTCAGTGCATCCACACACACACACAAAATGATTAGTATCAGTGGAACACTGAATTTGCTTGCTGCTCACATCCATCTGTCTTGAAGTTTGGTGCTGCTAACTCCAGACTTCTGAATCTGAACTCGAATGTTGTTTTCTCCAATTTTCTTTCCTTTTATGACCTTTTTCTGTTGCTACCTTGATTTATGGTCATTTGTGTGATTGCATTGCTTTGCTTTATGGCAGTTTATGTCATTCTGGTCTTGTCATAAATGACTACCATAAAGTGAGGTAAAATATCATAAAACATTAGTGAGTCACTGATATTCAAGGTTCTTGAGTACAAGCACTGACAGGTAGCAACCACAGAAGAACTGTGCCATTCGAGGGATGTATCATTATGAATACATGTGTGTACTGGGATCTGGATGAACAAATGCCACTATGACTTCGGTTGTCAGTGGAAACAATTTAAAAGGGCAACATTGAGTTATTTTTATAAGTTTAAAAGTCTTATATTCCTACAGTGATTTCTTTTACAATAAAATGCTTGGGAATGGAAGCTGATCTGTTCCCCTGTAAAATTTCTCATTGTGTTTCATGTATACCTAAAAAGGCTGTTTAGGAGTTAGCCAGGGCTGCTAATAACCTGTGTGTAGAAATCAGATTACTTTTGTAGGATGATCATTCTTGCTTGTTTGCCCATCTTTGTTCATGTCTGATTATTAGCGCTGAGTTTTGTGCAATGCTTTGATTTTGCTGCAGTTGCTATAAGGTATACATCCCTGAGCTATTGCAGGCGTGCTCAGAAATCCTAAACTGATTATTTTGATGTATTCTACTTAAAGAAAAACACATTTTATCCAATAACCTAAGCACTTATTATTCTTATTACCTTTTTAGCTAAGAGTATTCGAAAGCATTTTATACTTTTTCACAGTTTAGAAAAATAAACCATTGCAGTTATATACTTTCCAAATAAATATGAAAATAAAATACAAAAATCTTTTGCCACTGATCTTTGTATTATGAATCCTTTATGCATTAAGAATCAATAATCACTGTTCCCACTATAAATTCCTAGTATCAGTTGCCGTTTCTTTATAGGACAACTTAATTCTAGAATGAAAATGGGCATTTACTGGATTTAAAACTGGGAATGCATTACCATTAAGAAATATGGAGATAACAGTTTGGAAATTTATATTTGTTATTTGAATGTAAAAACATTGTTCAGATTTTTAAAATGGCTTTTTTTTACTTTCTACTGTTACTGCAAAAATAAAAGACCTATCATCTCAAAATCTATTTAGTGTATAGTGACATTCCATTATTTATTGGACTAGTTCTCTGGATACTTTGGGGGGAGGAAATTATTTTTAATGCAAGATTTTTTTTTTTCTTTCTGTGAAAGACTGTACTTGTACAGCATTTTCATTATGTATATGGTTGCATCTAACCTCCAACACTGATAGCTTTACTGAGTTCACCCACAAAGGAAAATATTAAAAATAAAACCTAGATTTCCCCCAAATACACTGGACTTGATTGTGTTTATTGCCAGACTTCTCCCATTTTGGAGGTTTGTAGTAGTTTCTTTGCTGCTTTTTAATGCAGTAGCTTAAGATAGAATCACTCAATACCCTTGATACCCAGGGACCTGATTCTGCTCTCCACCAATCTATTTTATTCCAGTCTTAATGGTCTTGGCCTTTTACAAACACATTCAGCTTAAATTCACTGCTTCATTTCTATCCCTTTGTGCTGCCCAGGTAAGCAAGTCAGTTTGACCGACTGAAAATCCCCTCTGGAAATGGGAGCCCATAGTGCTGTAGAGGCTACGCAGTGCTGCACAGCCCCTGTGCGAACCCACCACCGACCGATGGTACCTGGTGCTGCGCTGAATGTACTGTGGCTGAGAATGCTCTAGGTGTGTAGAGAAATAACGGAGACTGAATTCTGGCAATGCCAGACGATGTAGAGTCTCTGCCAAATTCCCTCCACCTGCCACAATAACTCCATTTGGAGATATTCCTAATTTGTATAAGTGGGAGGGGAACTAATACCTTCTGGTATTACACATCAGAAAAGCACAAAAATGTATGTTTTCATGTGAGGGTGGGGGAAAAGCGGATAGGAAAAGAAAGTGTCTCCAGCAGTCATACAGCTAGTGACTTGCAGGAATAAGAGATCAATCTGCTCTATTTTTAATAGGTAAGAAAAGGTAAATCTTATCGGAAGCATCCTACTGCAATCCTAAAGTTGGTAAATAAGAAGAGAGTTAGAAAATAATATTTAACCCACCAAGCAAATGACATGAGCACTCGTATATCACCTGAGATTACATACCGCTTTTGGACGCATCTTCCCTGCCTTCCCCCCCCGGCCCCTGCTGTGCGACTTCCACGCTAGTCAATGCTGGAAATGTTGGAACACAAAAAAGCCTCCCCCTTGGTACAAAACAGCAGCCAAGGGGATGGTTTCAAATGACTTCCTACAGCTAATGCTCCCATAGGAAATTTTCTGAAAAAGGTGCTGTATCCAATTTCCTCTCTGCTGGGTGGAGAGAGATCCTGCACGGTTATCTCAGTACTTGGGACAATTAATTTCATTGACACGAATGCTTATGAAACAGGGTTTGTGTCCTGTTCCCGCTGAATGCAAGGACAACATTCCCACTACCTTCAAGGATGACAGGATCAGGCTACCTGTCCTTAATACTTCAGAACTGCTTCTCTCAGCACTGGAGCTCAGTTACCTCCTCAGTGCCGAGCAGCGCCACGGAGGTTATTGTTCTGCGTACAACAGAGAGCTGAAGCAAAATATCACCACCAGCAAAACTGCAGAGGAAATTTATTTGCGTCGGTACGTTTTTGGCACTGACTCCACATATGAATACCTGGTAACGTCTGTGAAATAATCAATGTAATTTGGGCCTCTCTGAGTTTGGGAATTACTGTTTCAGCATTGCATATAATCAACTTGTATCAGGTGATCTCCAAATTACACAGGACGTCTAAGGCTGATGATCAGAATTTCAATTTGATGCTGCTACCTGAGGACAAGACAATCCTTTCTGCAGAGCAGTCAAAATGGAGGGGTGGCTTTGGCATAGGGTCCCCCCCCTTTTTTTTTTTTCTTTTGAGAAACACTGAAAATACTGCCAACTCTCTAAGCAACAAATACATTCATCACTGCTGATTCCCAGGGCAATGTATGAACTAGTGTCTCTGAGTTGCTTAAGGAGAAAAACAGCTTTTGCTGTTAGTACTATAGGCTATTTGAGTTTTAAAGTAACGTAAAAAAGGATCCTTCCAAAACAGCACTCCCTGCACAACAGAGGCACTTTACCCATAGCTCTGTTTTGATAAGACAGATACCCAAGTTGTGTTCGTTCATTCAACAGTTATAAAAACTGTTTCTGATTCTATAATAATGAGTATTCTGTCAAAAAGGATAGACTGGCATTTTCTTAGAAAGCAAGAAAACTCCCACTTGAAATAGCATTTGAAAACCAACATGCAGTTTCCCTCCCCTCAACTCTCCCGAAAAGTTGGCTGATCTGGACTAGATGATCTCAGAGGTCCTTTCCAACCTTAATGATTCTATGATTATTTGAAGTACAGTGTGTAAACTACTTTATTACTATCATCTTTCTTCCACTAAGCATCATCTGTGTTGCATTAATTTGCACAGGAGAATATCTAAAATTTCACCAGCAGTAATTGCTAATGAAAGGCAGTGGTTATTATTTTATCTTTTTTTTTTTTCTTTTTTTTTTTGTTGGTTTGTTGTTTCTTTTTAAAATACTGAGGATATAAGATAAATAGTTGGGCAGTCAAGATTTGTTGTTAGAATTACAGGAAATATGGAGTCCTTTGAACATACTCTCAATATTTTTGAAGAAAAATTACTGAGACATTTTAGTTCAGCTGACTGGCAGTTCTTCACCTCTGCTTTCTTATTTTTGTAAAGTTAAAGATCTCAATGGAACAAAGTTTTGGGAAAGGATGTTGTTCAGAAATTTAATTTTATGGAAAACATTCAATTTATGTACAAATTTGGAAAGGAAACATCCAATGTTAGAATTCCAATTAGAATAAAAATGGTAAGACTCACCAAAACTACATTCCTTTGAAACTCCTGGTTTAGGATTTTTAAAGACGATCACAATTTCCTCCTATTAAATCAGCTAAGAAGTAATAAAGTAGCTTTAACAGGGTGCTGAAATCCCTTGATATGAACTAAGTGCAGAGCGAGAAAAAGGGCTTTGCATGAAAAATAAAGAGCACCGTCTTTACCTGTGCAGTGATCTAGATCTAGCATGAAAAGAATAAATTAGAAAAGTCTTCTGTTTCTTTGCCTTGTTGTAATATGAAAGAGAATGCACGCTCACCCAAGCACAAAGAAGTCATTCGTTTAGCATTATGAGGACACTGCATGATCTTTTCCAAGCTTCATTACAATTATTGTGACTAAAGGCTGAGAAATTTAGCACAACTGAGTCTAAGTGATAAATAATGCTTAAGTATATCTGCTTCTTGCATTAAGGAGACAGACTAAAGAGTTAATAATGCCTCTGATCATCTTTTAATAGCCTCTAGATGCTTTGACACAATAAATAGACCTGTTGTGAAAATACTTTGGAACACACAGCGAAATACCACATGCATTGTGCCCTTTAAAATGCTTTAAATAGCACAATTATAGATTTAAAGATTGTAATTGATTTAAATTGGTGGTGGAATGTAAAATTTTATATGATGCATGAAACCTCTTAAGGCTTTAAAACTGTAATTATCTTTGTCAGTCTCATATTGCACCCCAAAGCTTTTCTTTTAATGACTTAGACATTACAGAAAATAAATGAAATGTTCATGTGGATCGCCAAATAAAATGCAAAGACAAAAGCCATACGGTGCTGTACCTTTAGGAAGAAGAGCTAGTGTCAGGGTTTGGCTGAACTCTGAATTCCCAAGCCCCAGAAAACAGAGCATTAAACAGTGAGTAAGTTTGCCCTATATTAATGGTGTTCACACTAGTTTAAGTGCATTGCTTCATACATACCAGTCTGAAACCTCAGCAGATACTCTGCATACAACAAACCTCTGCTGCTTGTTTACATTGGAAAAGTGCGGTCGTGGGTATCCAAACTGGAGATAAGACTTTAGACAGGAATTTAGAGAAGCTTCTCAACGTCAGAGAAACTAATTAATTTTTCACTTCTATATTGGCAAAGAATACACTGCAGATTTCAAGCATCTATCACATTTATACATAAAACAGCCATCAGATACATGAGACCTACAAAATAGATCTTGTCCCTGCTTCCTTATGGCAAGTCTGTCATGTAGTTGTTTGAGGTTGGAGTACTCTGCCTGCCACACACATCTGTCCCTCCTCTTTGAAAGGATTCCACAAAATTTCCACCAGTTTGAGTACACTCAAAACTCAAAATAAAATTCAGCCACCCACAGAAGAAAAGAAGTCCTGGTCAGAGGAAAACACAATACCAAGTCCAAGACCCAAAAGCTAATGCACAATGGAATAAAAACCAAACCCATGTTGTAGGGTTAACCACTGATTCTCATGATATGAGAATTCGATCCTGTTTGAAGCCTCTAGATGTTATTTAATACCAAAACAAAAACAATGTATAAGTAGCTAGAAAGAAGAACATTAACTCAAGAAAGATTATTTCAGTTTATCTGACCCATATTTGGAAACTTAAATCAATTTAACAGAGCACAGCTCCCTTCAGTAAATGAATAAGAAAAAATCTTCTCAAATCTGTTTATGTTCCCGCAGATGTCAATGCTGATACCATTGCACAAACAATGAAGTAAACAATTAAGAATTTCTTTTAACTTCTGCTGCTTTAGAAATCCAGTGAAGAAAAAAACACAGTGAATCAATGAACTAAAAATGGATAGAGTTGCTAGGAAAAAAGATTGTATTTTCAAGCTAAGAGGATATTACCAACAATAGGTAGTTAAAAATGGAATTAACAACTAATAAAAGCGGTGAAGCATATCTTTTTAAAGACCAATTTGAAAGGCTTTCCATTAAAAAAACAATTTTAGTCACAAACCTCTAGGTAACGCAATGAATAGTAATATTTGTGGGCTTGTGGGGGCCAATTACGTTTGACTCCGTATTTATGAGTTCCCCTTCCCAATGGGACAGGTACCAGAGTTTATTTTGGTGACGTGTGTTTCACAGAAAGTTATGCATCAAAGTAAACCCTTGATATATAATCTGACATTTTTTCCCAAATTGACAGAGGAAATGTGGCACATTTAACAGTCATTATGACCTCAGCGAAAGGACAGACAAGTTCAGGCTGTTGGGAAACAGCATCATTATAGCAGCAGAAAGATCAGCAATTAATATGAGGTGAGAATGATTTGCTACAGAAATACTGTTTATGTCTTTGAATTTTTAAGGTATTAGAGGAAAACACTGATACTCTTATTCATAATAGGTGGTTGGCACAAATAAGGTAATGTGTAATATTTCAAGGGCTTTTTAGAAGGTACATGGAAAATAACGTAGAAATTTGTGTTTTCATAGTCCACATGGAGTGATATTATGTTTAAGTTTTAATTGGAAGCAACCAGTAGCTGAGAAAGTGAAATTATTCTGATCATTTTAGAGAAAAAGAAAATTAATGCCAATGACATTGACCAGATTACAAAGTACATTTATTGATTATTTTAATTTTCTCTCTCAACACACATTTAAACTCCTGTTGGCTGAGGCACCAAGGGAAGCTCAAGGTTCTTTCT
>VZTL01049159.1:40097-61600 GCA_013400535.1 Scopus umbretta | reverse complement strand
ATAAATTTTTTTTCGATCTACCCTTTCTCTGTGAATATTCAATGTGCTATATTCTTTCTTTAGTGGCAAACGTAACATGTCTGTTCCTCATATTAATGAGAGCCAATCAAGTTAACAAAGAATCAGCTGGATTCTTACGCTTTGTTAACTGAAGGCAGAGGAGCTGCACGGGCATCACTGAGGATGTAATAAAAAATGCATCATGTAAGCAATGTTACCATTAGGTTCCTTTTGCCTAAACAATTAATAAAGACAAAAAGGAGAGCCAGAGTTCATTATGCAAACGTAACCTGAATTTGCGAGGCAGACAACTAGGGAAAAGCAGAGCACATTTAAAAAGAAATACAGAAAAGTTAAATATAGAAAGGAGAGTCTAATAGATAAACCTAGACCTAGTTCAAGAACATAATCTTTGGCCGTACAACAAGGACTTCAGTATTCCGTCTGAAAAAAAATGTATAGTGCTTTCCTGATTATTTACACATTTATTGCAGAAGCACCTAACAGGTCTAGTCAGAGCAGCCAGGATATGTTCAGAATCTAAAAATACTCACTGATGAGAATTACAGAGGTCACGTTAGAAGGAGTAAAAAAATCAGCTCACAGAGCCAAAATTTAACATCACTTTATTAAGTAGAAGCACTTTTAACCTTATTTAAACCAAGCATTTTTGCAACTTACTACTCTAAGTCTCTCCAGAACAGCAGTTAACATTCTACACAACCAAACCAAAAATGAAGTCAGCTTGTTCTTACCTGATCATCAAGCACTGTTAAATTATAAATCAGCATTGATCTCCCAGGGTTAAATGTAATATTTCCCCTAGCTGGACTCAAGTCTTCTTCAGCTGGGTTTGGTCCATCTTCTACCTGCAAAGAATTGATTTTTGTGATAAGAAATATATAAACAGGAATACAAATCTAGTACAAGTACAGTAATCAATATACAGTGTGTGACATGCATAACAAATTACTATCTGTTCAGTCATCTTCTGCTCACAGGCACACACATTCAGTTGTGAAAATCTGCTCTTTTTTGGCAGATGGGAAGCAACTATGTATTGCCACAAAAAGAGGAAGAAAACTACTTCCATACAGGTCTATGAGGACTCCTTGGTATCTACTGATGCATATTTGATTCTTTTGCAAAACAGAAAGGATATTCATTTGATGTAAGTTCCAAGACAAAATAATAGCAGTTACTAGTTTTGTGTCCTTTCGACCTTGACATGGGATATTAAGGCTATTATAATTAAATCTAAAAGTGACTAGGAAGTAACTTAAGAGGCTATATGGTGATTTTTGTTTTTAGAAAATCTTGTAAATTTTTTTCAACATATGTACATAAACTACACTGTGAGAGGGACCTGATAAATTGTGCAAACAGTAAAACTTGTTGGGAGATTAAAAAAAAAAATAGATCTGCAATAAAATACACACTTTAACTATAAATGCTGTATTTAGTATGCAATAAAATCCAGGACAAATCTTTTCAGATTTTGACAGGTCTAGATTAAACCCTTGATGATGTATAACACCAGACAACTGATAAAGAAATATCCATATGAAAGAATTTATATATAATTTTCAAGTATGTAATAGAATTGGAGCTGCTTAAGGAAAAAAAAACCCAACAATGAAGGCAATAACTGTATTACATTCAAATCATGTACCTAAATCACTGCCTAGATATTCAACATGATCGGTTTACCTTCCGGGGATTCAAACAGCAGTCTTACAAATACAGAATTTCACTACATACTGAGCTCTCATACTCACGTGTTCAAAGTTGGCACAAGCATTAAAGAGTCACTCAGATGTTTATTTGTAAAATATAGATAAAATCTGATGAAATATTAACATTAGACTTTTCTTACACAGTTAATACACATTGTTTTCTAGTAATACCAACTGATGCTGTCTCAAGTATCTTCCTAAATGACAGCAAATACTCAGTTTTCTCTAATACCTCTTAATTTTTCCTCAAATTAAAGTCAGATAATTACAGTATTTTCCATTTGACAGGCAATATCTTTCAGTTTTATGAAACAGATTTAACAAATGTAGACATAGGTATTTTTCCCCTCTTTGACTTTTATAAACACTTTGTTAAGTTACGATTATGGCCTCACAGTTCCATCCAACAGACTAAGGTATAAAGCTTTTTTGCTAAACTCACCTCAAAAGTTACCACGACCGTCCCGTAGGTTCCCCTCTCCCTAATTAGAGTGAGAGGCACAAATTCATTTCTGCCCCTGGGCTCATTCACTGTGATTAAGGCAGACTAATGAGGAAGAAAAGGGACAGGCAGTCAGGCACAGATCAAATATCACAGCTGAAGGAAGAAACTGTTACCATAGAAATACCAAACTCCCACAGACAAGTTAATCCAATCTGCAAACCAGTCCACTGATGGCATACATTTCCTAGCAACCAATTAGTTCAGCTAATAAGGAGCTTGACAGGTTTCAGATAAAAAAAATTATCATAAGTTATGCAAGTAGGGTGGGGGTTGTTTTGTAAACTAACATAGTCAATATACATCAAGCACTGGCATATTATCACTGGCATTTATAGGAGCTCCTAACCCCATTAAAATAGGTTTTCTCCATTAAAAAGTCACTTATTAGATAACTGGCCATAAATGGATTCTGTCTATCAAACTGTTGTAGGTGAAAGATTTCAAAGAATCACACTAATTCAGGGAGCAGCATGGCTTAGTACTGTGGTGCTAAAAATTTCATACCTTCCTGTGCTTTCTCAGGGATGTCCTCTACACAAATTACATTGCCATAACGCTGGCAATAAGGTATAGCTTCTCTTTCTGCTAACACAACCTGCATATTACTACAACTGTCCTCCACACTGCTAGAGTCACACCAGCATCTTATCACAGAAGGTGTTACACAATGCAAGTGTCATGTCAGTGTTCTCTCAGCTTGAGATTTAAGTATGTAGTTGCTTACTAAAGACAGGAAAATGTCTATATTCTCAAGATTTCCAAACAGCATCTTTAACTTCTCACTTCTTCCATGTTATATTCACGTCTTGACTGATAGGTGAGGGGCAGCATTGTATTTAAGATTAGCAACACAGATATTCACCCAAGTGTGAGGGTCTCAGGCTACATATCAACATCTAAGAGCGTTCAGAAGTATCAAAGCCGTATATATGTATGAATTACATACATATGTATGAATTACCTCTAGAGATGTTTTCAAAGACGTAACTCAGGATCAGTTTTCAAGGGATTTAGCTGAACAACTAACCAGCATCTTTGAAAATGTCACCTTTATGCTTTCTAAAATTTTCACATATACCATATAAAAAGCCATACCATGTTAAAAGAAATTATTCCAAAGGCATTGTCATTTGATAAGATTGTTACAGTGACAGATCTGGGTGAGCCAAGCTTTATCCTTGCAGATGGTTTCTAAAATTAACAAAATAAAATAAGATATTAAATATGGTGAGGGGCAAAAAATACACATTTTGTTTTTACTGTCTTTTAAGAGTAAATATTATCCTATAGCAAACTGTATGTCTTTTTGTTATATATTACAACGGAAATTATTTAAAGCAATAGAATGCACCAAAATAATTCTTAATTACTGAGAAAATACACTCTATATGGTCAACAACAAAGTGCTTGAAACAAACTTTGTAAATGATTAATCATAGTTTGGTAATCTATTAATGACACCATAGCAAGAGGGAAGTAAGTATGAAGCATGTAGCACTGGCAGGAACTCCAAAGCTGTTCTTTTTTTCCCTAACTTTTCTATATAATACTGAGGTATCAGCTAAAGGAAACAAACCTTTACAGTGCTTCAAAAATGAGCTAGTACATTTACAGAACAAAGGAAGAAGGAAGGGAAAATATGCATTTTTATACTCATTGCAAACATCCCCTGAGATCTGTAATGACTGGCAATAAAACATAAAATTTATCTTTACTGAACTGACATCAAACTTAGTCATTACCTGTTACCTAAAAAAAAAAAAGTTAATGTGAACTCCTCTCTTGTAGCATGACTCCCGTGAGATAGAACAATATGAACAGACTTACTGATAAGTATTTTAAAAATTGTTTGGTTTTAGCTAAGTCACATTTACCCTCTGCTTCCAGAAGACTGGAAGTCATCCTCTTTCTTCTGCTACTTCTACCCTCTACGTCCAGGTATGGTCTGTGCCGGAAAACAGGAAAGGCTGAGAGTCTCTTCACAATCTAACCCTTCCAGGCTCTAGTACACCTTCAAATGTCCACAGCTGAAGGCAGTGCTTGCTGAAGTTTCAGACTATGTCTACACTACACAGCAACATCACATACGAGACACCCACAGGAATGGCAAAACCTTCTAAAGAGCAATAAGCACCATCCTGGCTAGTCTCCTAAAACCTGTTAGGATTCAGA
The DNA here is from genome assembly GCA_013400535.1 of Scopus umbretta. NCBI lineage: Eukaryota > Metazoa > Chordata > Aves > Pelecaniformes > Scopidae > Scopus > Scopus umbretta. The sequence goes on along the minus strand of VZTL01049159.1, from coordinate 57,187 downwards.
CTCACAAACAGTATGACTACACTGAAGTCTACTGAACACCATTCGTTTATGTCAGATTACCCGCTGTTTTCTGGGGAATGGATAAACTGAAAAAAATGAGACTTACTGGTAACGTCAAGTAAAATGTGAATGTCTCATCAGCCTCTGGAAGATCATCATCACAGACAGATATATACACTGTCCGGTTTGTTTCTGTATCAGGTATAAATGCAGCTGCATATGTGTCAAAAAAGTCTCCTGTGTTTTCTCCATCAATCTGCAATAAATGCACAATTGAATGCTACCTCCTTCTTCACCCACCATCTTCTATAATATTATTCTGGACTCATTTAACAGACTTCACACACTCTTCCTTGCACATAATTCTTCCCGCATTTCCCCTGCTGTCGTACAGTCAATTTCTCATTAGAAGGTATAGGTAATAGCCCCTTGTATCCATGCTGAGTAACCAGGAAAAAAAACCCCAAACCAAACCAAAAATGACGCTTTATTCAGAACCATTTATGACCTCCTTCCTTGCAACCAGGTATCTTTTGCATAATGCACCATATGACCATTTTTTTAATGGAAAAGCTATTTCTAGCACAGGTCTGTATACCACATAATACCCTACCTGAATTAAACTTACCTTAAGAAGTAATCCGCCTCTGGCTTCCTGTCTCGCTCTAGGGACCAGAAGGAGCCTAGGCATTTAACCTCGATTAACATTTTGATTGCCAAAGTTGGCAAGATGAAGTCTTCTCTAATGAACAGCCCTGCTTTCATTTCAGTTAACAAAAGAAAATCCCACTGACTCTACTGTACATATGGTGGTTAGAGGAGGGATTACAAAGGCAGTTGTGTCAAGACTAAGGGTAAGTTTACAGTTGGAAGCTGAGACTAAATGGAAGAGAAGCAACTGAACCAGCATAGCTGCCACACCTGAAACTACCATCCTTACAGGTACTAAAGGTTTGAGTGAACCATTGTGAAAAAGGCTATTCTTAGTTTGAGGGCAGTGAAATTAGCAGTTCAGTGAAGCGGAAACAAAGCATGAAAGGTAATTTTGTGGCTCTGAATATCATTGGACATGTTGGCAACTACTTTTTATGTATCTGAGCCAACACTAGAATTACCAAAAAGCTCTTACAAAAACAGACTACAAACATCTCCCTGAAAAAGTGCTCAAAATATTCATGTTGGAAACAAAATTTGGAATTTCAGGTCCTTAGTCAGGAAACTAAGTTACTCTTCTTGTTACACCAGTAAAGAGCACTAGGTTCAAAGTACAATCACATTTTCTCAAGGTTTTCTCCTCAGGTGTTAATAAAGTGTGAAATCCCTACAGATCAATTTCTATTCCTTGTAATTTCCAAGACATGTATTTTTCATATTTAATTATAAGACAATAAAATATTGTGCAGGAACGTAGATAGTTTCTGTTGTCTACAGACTGCAGAAATTCAAAAGCAATACATCTTGTCTTATACACTGCAGTGTTCCCATGTGGCACTCATACCATGTAGCATCTTACTCCATACACATATGGTATAGCAGACTCTAAGGGGTTTAAACTTTAAAGAGAATACAATCGCAATCATAGTTAATAACAGCTAAGAAATAAAGGAGACAATGTAAAAATACTAACTCTGAACTCCCAATGAATGGAACTATGTAATTTTTAAAATCCATGTGGAAATCTGACTCAAACAGTGGAGAAGCTATTAAACTGCAGATTCTAAAGTAATCTGGAAAAGGAAAAATTGCTATATATCCATGTTTTCAGCATGAATTCACAGCCACAATCAAAATCAAACAAGAATATAAGTTTGGACTTAGAATAGAATCATTAAGATTGGAAAGGAACTCCAAGGTCATCTAGTCCAACCATCAACCCAAAACACAATGCCCACTAAACCATGTCCTGGAGTGCCACATCCACACGTTTTTTGAACACCTCCAGGGATGGGGACTCCACCACCTCTCTGGGCAGCCTCTTCCAATGCTTGACCACTCTTTCAGTAAAGACATTTTTCCTAAGATCCAATCCAAACCTCCCCTGGCACAACCTGATGCCATTCCTNCGCCAGCTGGATTGAACTCCATTCACCACAACTCTTTGAGCACGGCTCCAGCCAGTTTTTGCCCAGCAAAGAGCATGCCCATCCAAGCCATGAGCAGCCAGTTTCTCCAGGAGAATGCTGTGAGATACCGTGTCAAAGGCCTTACTAAAGTTCAGGCAGGCAACATCCACAGCCTTTCCCTCATCCACTAGGCTCACTACAGCCTTTTCCCTCATCCACTTCCACCTCATCACAGAAGGAGATCAGGTTGGTCAAGCAGGACCTGCCTTTCGTGAACCCCTGCTGGCTGTGCCTGATCCCCTGGTTGACCTGCACATGCCTGTTGAGCACACTGAATTAACTCAGGACTTCCATCTGAGCAGTAGGAGCTGCCTCCTTGAGGAGACATTGATACCATTATTTTGAAACCATTGATGCAGCCAGAAAGAATTTACTTAGTTAGGGAAACTGGGTGTTGCTTCTTCAAAGCGAAGCATTGTCCCAGTAAAATACCACCCTCCTTTTCACTAGCTTGATAAAAACATAGGCAACATTCAAAACTTCAGAAAAATATTAATATTTACTGAGAATATAACTGGCATAGTTTCTTACCGACACAATTGCTGTGATGTTAGCAGGCGTCCCTGTCCTTTCAATTACAAGACGTATAACAGTTGTACTTGTTTCATTAACTACAAATTCTGTTTGTCCACTGAACTTCACTTCTGTTTCCCCAGATGTGAAATGAATGAGTAATGCTAAAAGCAAATAAACTAATAAAAAAGCAGAGGGCATCCCTACAGAAAAAGAAAAGAATAATTAAAAATAAATTGTGAATCTAAACACAGAAAAAGCATTCAGAGTCAATCTTACCAATCCGGTCAACCCTTCTCATTCCTTCAGATACTGTGATTATCTTGTGAGCTTCAGAAATGAGATGAAAACATGTGCAGGTCTCAGCTATAATCAAGTCAGGTAATGTAATTATCATCTACATCCAATTCTGTTTTCATGATTTTCATCTAGTGATTTTCTAGACAGTATTTATCAACTTTTTCAAGTGGAGGTATAAGTAACTTCTTTTAAGAAAAAAACAATGACATTGCCATAATTGTTTTCATTTTCAACCAACAAATAATTAGCTTACAGGTTGACAGTTCTATTTCCACTTTCTTTGCTCTCTTGATTCTCTTTAGAAATAAACCTGAACTGGCAGGAAGGACGAAGGGTTGGATGTTTGCGGTCACCTCATAGACCATCTTCTGACGTCTTACAGACCATGAAATGTTCTTAAACATTTGCATATCTCCTTGAGGTCCTTTTCACTGCTTCTCTTATCCCATGATTCTTTCATGATTTCTTGACACAGAGAATCACTGTGGCACATTTTAATGCCGTTGTAACCTTTGTACAGCCAGACCTTTATTTTCACTTTTTTCTGCACAATGTCTAGTTTTCTTTTCTGTTAGGACAAGACAGCTGAAAGCTAAGGTGGTTTATTGCTCTTACATCAGACTCCAGTTACATAATGTAAAATACGAGTTAAGTTCCAGTGAAGTCATCAGGTGCTGATACTGTGACAGAGGCATTTTTAAGAGGCTCTGGCATAACAAATTGGAAACAGCTGCTATGTTATATGGCGGCTCACACTGTACAGTGCTGACCAAACTGAGAACATGGATGCTGGATGGAGCAGATTTCTATCACGATCTGAGCCATTTTTGAACAAACCAAGAGAACAAAGTTATGCTCTAAACAACAAAAAGCATGACAGCACGGATCTTTAATGGACGTAGTTCTTTCAGCCAGTTCCTTCTAATCTGTAGTCACTATTTTATAATGTTACTTTCTAAAATTTCTGTACACAAATAATATTTGTGTAATTACACATACAAATAAAATGTCACTTTGCTTAAAATTATGCTTCTAAGTGTTATGCTTATGAGACAAGTCTGATCAATGACAGTTGGATAAACTGTGCAGAGCATATTAATATTTACATATCGATAACGTTTAAGCTCATCCACGTTTGCAAAGCATTTGTTTCCATTATTTATGAGTGACAGTAAATCAATATTCAGTCAGAAATGGTCACTGAAACAGAAAATGTCATGCATATACTGAAACATATTTTTGTAACGTGTGTGTCAAATTTGTAATCAGAATACAGCTGAGGTCCAGCACAGATTCTGAGTGTTTTATGTACGCAGTCAGGAAGCTTTAATCTTGCACTGAACGGAGAATAAGACAGCCTTCAGACCACTACAATTGACACAGCTTCAGAAAGACTTCAAGACTTTGATTCATCCTTACAATGACCTCTGTCTGGGCAAGGGTCATTTTTACATTGTGAGGACTTGAAATAAACTGCTTTCAGGCACATTACAGCAGAAAAATTATCCACGGACTTGACATATTAAATAACTAGACGTTGTAAGTACAGTCAAGAAAACCGTCAGGGTCTCTGAGCATTCCTGCAAGCAAAGACTGGCGAGACGACAAAACTAGCCAATTTTAAGTACTTGTAATAAAAAATTCACCTAGCTCTACTGAACATCAGAGAGCAAAGAGGCAAGCAGTGCAAGTAAGCACAAAAAATCAGGACTAACCATCTTCCCTATGAAAACAACTATCTATTTTACAACCTATTTGAACAGTGTTTCGCTACTTCATACAGTAAAATATCTTGCTGCAGAACTTCACATTGCTATAAACTTTTATTAGCATGAACACAGCCCTTCACGATATCCATGGCTTTTATTGAGAATTCAATTCATAACTGACTTCAGACGTAACAGACGTTCATGATTCCTACGTATCTACCTATTCAGTAATTCTAGTGCAGAAAAAGCTTACAGTAGGAAGCAAAGATAAAATATTTACACATACAACCCCTGGGATTTAAAATTGTCAGCATTTCCAAAGTTGACTGTATAGACTTGCAAGATGTTTTTGTTGTTTTTATGTGGAACTGCTCTGAAAAATACAAGACTTCAAGCTGGAAAGAGAACAGTTGTCCAACCTTTGTAAACGCTGAGACAATTACACTGTCTGCAGATGCAGGCATCATCCATACTAAACTGAGGAATTTGTTGACCTTTTAGCTTCAGCTGTTACCTTGTCATAGACTTCGCAAATATCTTCCCACGGTACATGCTTCTCGTAAGTAATACTGAAAACATGATCCTTGAGGGCAAGATTACGCAGTTTAGAATTACTTGAATTCTATTACTTCTACTAGAGAGCATTCTAAAACTATAGGATTACTTCTGTGGAACAAGAGAGGTTTCACAATCATACCATCAATTATTTAGCTGATGTGTATTCTTCCTTGTTACATTATTTGTACTAAGATTTACTTTGCACAGCCCGCCAAAAGTAGTTTTTACTGTTTATATAAACTCAACTTTGAAAATCAAGATTATTTTTAAAAATTGATGTAATATAGTAAAACCAACATAAATCAAGACTTAAAGAATGCAGAACAAATTCAATCAAATAGCCGAAAAGATATTATAGGTCACAGTATTTTACTTTACTAAATATGAACTCACTTTGTACACTAAATTCCTACATAAATTTATATGGGAACACAATTTGTTCCTCATTAACTGCATTGCATAAAATTCAGCAGAAGTCTGCAGGATCAGGCATTAAAAGATGACTTTTCCCACCTCCCTCACCCTAATATATCACTGGTGAGTTTAATTTTTATTTTTATCACATTAAGCTGAAACGCTAGTCCTTGTTCACTGCTAAATTTTGGTAAACTATGCGTTTGGTGCATCAAATACTCCCCTTTGCTTCAGCTAAATATTATTGAGTTCAGTTCTCTCGATGCAGAATATTCAGTCAGGCTTTAAAATAGATTAATGAGTCAAAGACATTCAAATATTTTTGAAACTGCAGCAAGCACTGGAATATTATACATCTTCAGAGCATGTTCAAGTCAATGGACCAACCATTCTGTTACTATGTTCTGACTAAAGCCATTTCAAATAATGGTTTGAAATAAATGGTGGTCTAAAGCAATGCTACATACTGAGGCCTAGATGTTTGTAAGGAGTTTATAATAAAAGTTCCTAGCATCAAAAAAAGCACCTCTAAAATAATTGTCTAGACATTTTAATGGTATTAAAGAATCTTCAAAGTCTAAAAATCACATTCTTCAACAGTATAATTTTAAGAAGTAAAGAAATCTAACTCAGAATTCTAAGTCATGGTCCCTAACTAACATTTTCTTCAACCAACGTTTTTCTTTAACGTTCTGCATTTTTTGGCACTTTCTGAAGCACATTTGTGTTTCCCCCAAAAACACAGAATCCTAGCATAGAAGCCAGCAGAGCATACACCAACTCCACGCAGTAATTTCCACAGTAGTGTCACCAATTATGTGAGGAATACGATTTCGATCTATTGCCCACTTGGAGCCGAGGAGAGGGTAGGCTTATGAAACTGGCATTCCTCACAACTGATGAATCACCAGGATTAGCTCACTTTTTCCACTCAGTTTCTGGAACAAATTTCAGATGAAGATTTTAAAGTTTATCAAGAATGAGTGGACTTTTCTGCAGACTTCTGTAAAGAATGAGAAGTCTTTTCTGCAGATTTTTACACTGGCTTCTGAGCTTAATAAACCAAAACCCTTAAGAATGAAAAGATCTCCTGGCTGTTTTCATTGAAGGGTGAGGGAACCTACAGACAAGCGGAACATGGAGAGATCAAGAAGGGAAATGTAAGGTCTGCAAAAGATCCCAAATCTGAAACTAAGTGAGCGTAAAATGCCAGATATGGAATGGAGGATGGCAAAAGAAAGGGGAGTGCACTAACAAAGAAGCAGATGGAAGGAGGGATTTAAGTACCCTGTACCTCAGACTTGCCGTTGCTGCTCAGGAGAAGAAACAAGCAGGTATGCCGAAGAAGCACCTCTCCCACCCAGCAGCTACAACATGATTGCCACCTCTCATCTTTGCACAACCCACTGTAGATTTCTAAAGTCCACGGACACAGCGCAGCAGAGCTAGTGTAAAGCCTAGTGCACTTTTCGCTGCCTGTCCTTGTCTACTCCCGGTGATTACAAATACCCAGCCAAGAAGAACATTCACAAACTGGCATGCCCAGTAATTTGCATTGAGTACAGCATTACAGCTATCAATGGTTGCCAGAGAGAAGTCTATTCACAGCAGAGATGTCAGCACCCAGCAGCATCTTTGAGCGAATACAATGGGAGAGAGATACGTGTGCTCTTTCATATGTAAAGAGGAGATTCTCTGTAGTACACAGGAGCAGCACAGAGCAAGAAGTTTCAGAACCTCATTGCCCTTGCTGCACCTGTTGCAGAAATGTATTAAAAACCTGCATATTTTCAGCATTTTTATTTTAGGCATCCTCTAAACCACTGAAATTTATCACAGTATTGGAGAACAACCTAGGAAAGCGGCCAGGAATTACAGAAACTTTGATTTACTAAACTTCTCCTTTCTATGGTGTCACGATCCCAAATTAAGAGAGAAATATTTTCTTTCAGACTGGGGTTTTCTACGTCCCAAAGTTCCCACAGTTCACACATATGCAAAGGCAGCCACAACAGCTGTGTCTGCAAAACGTAGCGTTTGGATCGTGGGTACCACCCAAGTCTGCTCTGTTGGTTGTTTCTGTTTTGGTTTGGGCTTTTTTGTTTAGATGTGGGATGAGGAAGTCTCTCTCTGTAATAGAGACTGGAAAAGAGAGTGTTCCAAAGGTACTATTTCAAAATAGTGTGTTCCTATATCCCTTCTTTTGCCTTCAACCTGCTTCAAGATGGTTAAAGCATGAGAATTATAGCAAGTCATAACAAGCACTGCTTTGTCTGCACCCCTAGACTGCACTAATAGTTGTGGCATTTGGGGCAAGAGTCTTTCTCCCCAGTTTCCACGCATGCAATTCAGTGCCACTGAATGCCTTTGCCTCCAGTTCTTCTCTAGGGTTTCCTGTCTTCCTTTTTAACACAAAGACATTCCAGGTATCTGCCCATCATCCCTCTTCTTATTACTAACATTGGAAAGTGCTAGCCAAAGCACAAATGCAGACAGACTGCCAGGTGCTGAAAATCCCTTGATCAGCTTTCACTGTCCTGAAGTTTTTGGGCTCAGCTGCTTACTTACCTACTCACTACTGCTGCTGTGACAGAACAGTACCACAGAGCAACCTCAGGTGCTGAAAAGCTTTATCTGCATTTGAGATTAACGACACTGACGTCAGCCAATGATGCTCCTGACCATTTGCTTTCTAATAGCCGCAATATTTTTAAAAAGTCTTATCATCTGTGGCCACGCGTATCACTGGGAATGGCCAGTTTAATGTAACCCGAACAACATCTTCACACGAAAATTCTTGCTCATCCAATGATGTTGCTTTGAAAGAGGCAGGAACCCTTCAACATAGACATCTTATCCTAAGGAAGGAAAGATGCTTAAGCTGCCCACCGTTGTGTTCATGTTTACTAGTCAGAAAGGTAAATCTATTGTCACAGCCAAGAACCAATACTGAGAGGGGTAAATCTGCAAGTTGAGGACAAGAACAGAGGCCTGATGAGAAATCCAAATCATCTCATCCTGTTATTAGAGGTCACTGAGAGGTAAAAAAGTGTAATAGGCCCAGAGTACCCCTTGTAAGTTTTCTGGCAGCTTCTTTTTACTTTCTCAGAAAAAAATTTGAGTGGATCGAAACTATATCCTTACATTTTTAGTTCTAAAGCATGTAATCACCATTGGAGAACCAAGTTTTATCTCTTAAGCCAGGTAATGCTAAAGGCTTTCTGAGGTAACCGCCTGCTCTGCCTATTCTCATTCTGAGCAGGGAATAAAGGACAAAACTCTCAAGCAGTGCTGAATCCCCTACTTCTGTTTGCTAGCAGCAAGCAGACAGAACACAAGCCTCCTCTACAAACGTTTGCAGTTACCTTACAATTTGCTGGTCAAACAGAGAACCAGACAATAATTTTGGCTAGCTGTAAGATCCAGATTAATTCTACCCAGAGTACCTCCAGTGAAACGACTTGGAGTTATCAAGGTTACTCCATATTTAGAGCAGAGATCAGAGTCAAATGTAAACAAACTTTGGCTGAAATCTGCTAATTAGAAATGCTAAGAAATACACCCTGAATTTGCCCCCATTTGTACCAACAAAACAACTCTCACCTCAGCTACAGAACTTCTAATTTATCTCACGCAATTGATAATCTATCCATATATAGTTCTAACTATATACCTTAAAACCCCAAGATATTATTTTGGAATAGTTCCACTTAGCATATACACAGGTTTAAGCAAAAGGTAAATCCAGTTTTCAGCTCCGCACTGGAAATCCTTTTCCACCTAGTTCTAACAGCAGACATCTTCCACTAACAGAAATTATTCTACAGGGGTTTCCAGAACCAGGATCCAGCTTTTTACCTAGGCATTTTGCTCTAAATAGGGCTTGAGACACCAGAAGCACCCATACTCTCTCTCAAACAGTTTCTTGCACAAAAAACCCAAGCAGATTAAAAAAAATTTAAAAAAAACAAACTCAAACAACCCATCCATGAAGATGCTTAGCACTCCCAGCTCACGTTTATTGTAGCAGTGACTGCATAGGATTAGGCTCTTACACATATGGAACCAGAAATCCAGCTGAGGAACATCTGCCGGCTTCAGTGAGGAATACCCATTTATTCTATTTGAGTAAAGATCTAACAAGTTTCACAATAATTTCCATTTGAATCTCTATTTTAGAGGTTTCTTGCACGTCCTCAACAGTTTTACCTAACGTATTTTCAGAACACGTGAGCTGAGGACAAAACTACCATAGCTTGAAATACCTAGTACTTGTCCTGAATGAAGTAGTATAGCCTGAGTGAATACTGTATGTCCAAAAAAGTAATTACAGGCTTCTGCAGTACAGTGGTTATTTTTTTTTTTCATACTTAAAAAAATAACAACCTGTTTTGCAATAGTGCTTCACACATAATAATCTCGGAAGAAAAAGAAAATCTGTAAGGTATAGCACAGTAAATTACAGCCTCATGGTGGGGATTAGATGGCATTATTTCAGGTATACGGACAGAAGAATTACTGCTATCCATAGTGGGTTCTTACAAGTTAATATGCATGTATGAGCCAAATAGAATTTTAATGTGTTGCCTAGTTATTAGAATAATTGTGTCACTGAGTTATTCTTGAGTTCATAAAACTGTATTATTAAAGATGAAAATTGGTATCAACTATATATATTAAATTTAAGATGTATATCAAAACAAGCTTCACTTCCACAGTTAAATGTATTCATTTTTTATTAGATTGCAGCAAAGAATGTTGGGTTTATTACAGATCTGCATTTTACAAAGTGCTGCCCCAGACTTCTTTCTGTAGAACTAAAAATATATTTGTATCGTTTTCGAGAAGATGATTAGCACAGGGCCCTCACTCTAATCTACACTGTGAATTCATCTCCTAAATCTGGGCATTCCGCTTTTTAAATAAAACACATGATAAAGTATTTATGTGGTGAAGAGAGCTCCCCAAGCAAAATGTGTTTGGGTTCAAAGACTTCTCACACTACCTTTATCATGTAGTGTGCTTTCCTTGGCTTTCTAAACCTTTTAACCTATGTCACAATTTAATAATCACTATTTAATAATTATAATCATTCCCTTATTAACTGGGTATTTCTTTTCGTTCTTCTAAGGCACCCTGTAGTTCAAGACAAGGAAATCTCTTTGTTGATTAGTTATTTAAGACCAGCAACAATAACGATGCTGGAAAGAAAGGTGCTTTGAGAGGATTACACAGAGCTAGTTCTCAACAGCACCAAGCCGAGAGCAGCAAATTACAAACCCAAGTACTTCATTGCATGTAACCAAATTGGCTGGTTGAAATGCTAATTGCCTTTCAGCAAAGCTAAAGGCAGACAGGGGACCCTGTGCTTCAGAGAATGACATGCATTTTTTACCCCACTTCTGCACCATTGTCTTGCTGAGAATTATTCAAAATCTATTCATAAAGGTAGCTCTTTTCCTAACCTTTAAAAATGTGGGAAATTTCTAAAGCTCTGACCAATACCTCAGATCTGTTGGTCTGCCAAACCCATAACAGATGGCTGAATTAAGGCCACGTTAAATCCTTAATGAAGCAAAGCTTGAAACAATTCAGAGCAGTAGCATACTGGACCAGTCCAGGATAAGTGACAGAGGAGAAGTTTCTTTTGCCATCTGAAAATGAGAATCATAACTGTACTCTCACTAATAAATCTACACTCGATACAAAATGAGATAACCAAACAAAAATCTTTTGGTGTATAAAAAGACATTGGTATAATATTCTAGAGGAAATTCTGTCTTCAACTTGCTAAAAAAATCCACAAACACAAAAGCTGCGATGAACATGGAAAGCATCTTCTCTGTTGTTTAACTGTGGCAGAGAAATTTAGCCTGTCAAACAAGCCGATTTAAACAAGTGCGACTTTATCTTAACAGGAACCCTGATTTAGACTGACAAACTACTTCAGTAAAAGGAATTTAAACAACTTTAACTAGCTCTATAGGAAATGTTCATAGGCCAATCCATGAAACAATGCTTTTCACATTTTAAGCATATTTCAGAACTCCTAGTTTCCAAATTCTTTCTGCAAACAGCCACAAGTTCTCACGTATGGACTAAACTCAATCTTGAAAATGTTTATTGACACAAAGTATTTTCCAACAAGATTATTCACTCAGAGAGTGACTGAGGCAAGTGAGGCTTTGCAGAAGAAGTATCATTTGTGATTAAATAACTTTTTTCAGGGTAAAAAAAGTTACAGTGGGTCGACCTGGAATAAGATAAGTGGCCTCTAGCATTGACTCTTCCTGTCAATCGCTTTTTTTCTAGGAAACAGCAATAGACCTCCTATTAGATAGACATAATTCTTGAATTTCTGGAACTATGACAAATGCCTACAACCGACAGCAATGGTTCTGTAAGCTTCGATGTGATGTTGGAGACGTTATATAGCACCTGAGTCTTAATACACATTGAAAGAAATATTCAGATGCCATGTACGCTTATGTCCAGTGAGGAAAACTGTTAATACCCCATTACGTACAACAGTGACTATACCTAAATCGGCCAGTCTTGTAGAGCTAAAACACAAGCACAGTTTCTACAAATGAGCAAAACCAATCAGCAGGATTATACATGTAAAAATAGTTATGTATGTGATTATGTCTTTAGGAGGTCGAGGCCCCATGCTCCCGAATAAAAGAATTTCAGCATATCCTGCGTTTTCTCTCGCCTACCTACATTTTTCTATGTCTTAGTGAGCAACTAAATTGACCCAATACCAAGAACACATTGTTAGAGGCTGGCCAAGAAAGGAAAAAATCAGAGAGCAGGGGTATCCAGCAATAAAATGAGGCTAACTTCATCAAATATCCTGTCTCAAGTAACAGCAAGAGTCAGACATACAGTTTACTGATTTGATGCTTCTAAAAACACCTTAGGCTAAAAAACTCCAGATGTAGTTGAGCCAAATTTTAACTCTCTTTCTTCGAAGTGTGATGCAAGGACACACTTGTCCATCAAGTTTTCAATGAAACATTCTAAAATATATGGTTTTTTAAGCTTATAGGCCATTGCTTCATGCTTTTAAACAGACAATAACTAATAATCACCTTGTCATTACCATGTTGTAATTCTGAACAACTATGGTAGTTGTGTAACAGTATCAAAGGTGATTTGTGGGTCATCAACATTTTTTCCCAAATTGCCATAAATTGTTTGTAACCCATGACTGTGATCCTTACAGACCTCTGTAGTGGTATTCTTCTTTACTGCTATACAGTAAAGGCATATGCTTTCAGAGCTTGTCCGGTAGTTCAGTTTCAGTCATCACATTCACGTGTTAAGTAAAATACGTGTGTAAGCATTTGCAGACTTAAGCACTCTTTTTTTTTTTTTTTTTAATGGAATTCCAAAGCAAATTAAAAAACCCTGGAATACAATGAGTTTAAACATCAAAATTCCACATACATTATATGTTTTAGTAAAAGGTTATGATTTAGTCCTTGTGCTGAAAATTTCATTCAAATAAAGCTCACCACAATTTCCAAGGGAAGTATCGCACCGTAGGTTTGAATGCATAAGGATCAATCTCATTCACTAGTATCAACTCTTCAAAACTCATCCAGTATTATTTTTCAGCCTTAAAAATGTTGACAGCACAAATAAACTGCCCAGCACTAGTTCTCACAACAGCAAATATCATTTTTCCCATTGATTTCCCTGTGACCAGGACACAGACCACAATTACAAGCTAATAAGCAAGTGTTCCCATTATTGATGTTAATTAGTTCACTCAGATGCAAATTTAGTAAATACCATTGATTTCTTCATGTAAAGCTATTAAAGCGCAAAAGTGTCTTAGAAAGCTAATAAAACACAGTACTGTATGTTAGAAATCAAGAACAACATAAATATTAGTAATAACAACAAACTAGAAATTAAAAACTGTATGCCCTTGAAATAAGTTAGCTTTTACATTATGTCATATTTGGACATTTCAGTTCTAAGCCTAATACATCACAAGTTATTTCCCCAGGAATCCTTTCCACATGGAAACACTGGATACATATATATCACATTCTATACACATATATCATCATTCTATACACAATATATCACATTCTATACACATATATCACATTCTACCTTCAGTTATTAAACGGCCCTCACGGCAGATTCTCAAAATACTTAGTATTTAACTGAGAGACTCACTGAGGAGGATGTGTGTGAAGTATTGTCAGCGAAAACACTTTTGGCTTCTATACAACAAATGAGATTTTTTAAAATCACGTGTTATTTCTCGTCTGTACTATAAAGCAGTTATATGCTCATTAAAAAACAATGATTGACGTTTGGCAAGCAGTTCTGTATACATTTGATCTTGACTTTATCTGGGCCAGCCAGAGTGAGTTATGCAACGCTTTATACAGAATCAGCATATCAAAAGGAAGAAGCACAAGCATTATTTCCAACTGTGACCACTTACGTGTCATATTTTAATTATTAACAGGTTTAAAACTCATTCCTTATCAGATGACGATTTGAAAAATTCATTCTTACTTTTAACTCACTCTCCTTTGCAACACACGATGCACACGCAACTCCTCCGCGCCTTTTATTTTCACCTAATCTAAGCGGTCAAATCAACGTTCTGCGCATTTTTGAGAGTTGACAGCGAGGACACCTCAGGCCGAGTTTCATCCCGATACGATCCCCTGAGACCAGGGTTTTCCATTGGAAAGACTATGGTCTCCACCTGCCCTGCTCTGCAGAGCAGAAAGAGGAGCTGCTGGAACAACAGAAACCTTAGCAGAGTCTCACTCTCCAGCAGCCACTCAGGGGTGAGCGGCGCGCTCGCTGTCTGCCGCTGGTTAAACCCTGTCCCTGCTGCAACAGGTGCTGCTGGCAGAACCCCGGAGCTGGACAGTGAACGTCTCTGCAGCTGACACGGGATGCTTCCAAAGCAGCTCCCACCTCGAACAGAGAGACGACAAACCTACCTAGACCCGGGGACATGGACATCCGCGTCTTCTGGACTCAGCCAGCCGCCTGCACGCTCTCTGTCACTCACGCATTATGCATTCCCCTCTCCTACTCCTCCCTCCGCTCCGCGCAGCGTCCAGCACTCTCCTCCCTCTCCTGACTCCTGCTGCCTTCCCGCTGCTGTGGAGATAAAAGGGGGTGGGATGGAAGAGGACAAAAATTTTTTCAAACCCCAGCAATTGCCCCTGCGCTGCTGTAGTTGAGAGAGAGCTAACCCCTCTGGTCACCGCCTCGGCCCTTCTTCCACTTAGCTAGGACTGCGCTGTTTTATTACTGGAGGCAGCAAAACCAGCAGGTTTTATTGCTGGATTATGACAGATTTCGGATTCAAGTCCTCAGCTGCACTAGGACACGCAGCTCATCTTAATTCACAGCTATTCAGTGCTCGGCAGGGAGAAACAATTTCCAATCCTAGATCAAGCGCTCCGGACTCAGTAATTTAAGTAATATTGAATCCACATGGTATGGTCACCACCATCCCAAGCAAATCTTGAGCCACGGCAAAAATACAAAGGCACAAAGGCAGCACTCGGATCTTGCCAGCGTTGGCCCCCAAGCTCCCCAATTCTCCCATTTAATGGCAAACAAGTGTCAAAATTACTACTTATCCAACAAATGTTGATGCATCTAAGCCCCAAAACATAGAAAATACAGAATTCAAATGTAATTTCACTTAGTCCCATTTACACAGCCTTCACTATATTTCCAAAAACCTGTGAGGTAGAAACTACATCTTAAAAACTGGAAATGCTATTGCAAACGCACGCAGCAGCAACAGCAGCAAAATTTCACATAGCTGCATCAAGTTAGATCCATTAACATTCCCATACCCCCTGCACTTCTCGTACAATTTGAAACCATTCTACCAAATTTTTAAAAAGCAGCTATTCCAACTCCAAGGAAATCCAACTCCCAATAAATTCCTAGTCTACAACAGTACACAACCACATATCAGGTACTTTGAGCTTGCTGGATCCTGTCTTTTTTTTTTTTTTCCCCCCAAATCCTCAGACTCTTCTGTCAAAACAGTACTCCTCAGTGGCGCAAAAAGTCATGCCACTGACACAATTCGATGCAAAAGGAATGTAACAACCAACATGCGTCTAACATGAAACTTGACAGATGAGTTTTAAAATCCCATATTGCTTATTAGTATTGAATACACAGAATCTATTGTAAATGCCTGTTTTAATACATATTGGCATGTAAGTATTTAGAAATTAATCCAAATATAACTCTTATAATTTTAGATATTAATATGCCGAGTTTTATTTCACAGACAGCACATTTACAGAAAGGGAGGAGGAAAATGTTAAGCACAAAATAGGGTTCTGCCCTGAATGAATGATTTTTACCTGTGCTACAGTTTACTGAGAAGACATGCATTTCAAATGAGCTTCCTTTGCTTCGATTTTAATTCATTTGCAGCATATGGAAAAAGCAACCACGGTGACAGAAATCACAGAGAGAGGATTCATCTAAGGCTCATATAATATTTGCATATGGAAGGAAGGAATACAGCGTGGAAGCATTAGGGCTAAAAAAATGACAGAATCTAGAAGACTCTATGCCTGCTGACAGCATTACCCTGGCCACTACATCAATCCTGTGCGGAGCAACGGTGTTCACAGTTCAGGAGTAATGTAAACAAAGAGGAAAAGGCAAAGAAGGAGCTGGAGAATGGCGAAAGGTTTGAAAAATCACTCGGTAAAAGACTCAAAGGCCTCAAGAAGTATTTTGTTTATAAAAATAAAAGCGGTGCTTCAAAGTGGAAAGCATTCCACCTAACAGCAGCTACCCAGTCTAACCCAGTCACGTCGCAGGAGGGGATGAACTGCCTCCACGAGCTGCTTACTTCTCTCCTCTGACTAAACAGGGAGTAAAAATGACTATCTTAGACTACTGCCTAACTTTTGGACAGTGGCATGAGGTTAATGTTAGGGAAGAAATATTCTTCCCTAATATTAGGGAAGAAAATGTTACTTTTTTCTTCTAAAAAGCTATGCTGTGCACCTGAAAGGGATTCGGGTAGAAGTGTATGATAATCTGTGTTATATGCCTGATCACTTCTTGCAGTAGTCCGTCTGGCTTTGTTTATGCATATAGTTTTTGACTAATACTTTATTATGCACTATTCCCATGCACCAGCTCCAGGTTTTCTGTACTGAAAAGAGAACAAGAAGCAGTCCTTCAAAGGCCGATGCTATTAGCTGCCGAATTTTGCATTAGGCAGAACTTAATGTATGAGCATGAGAGGTAAGTAGTATGTTTTTCAAAACCATACCGTTATTATTTTCCTATCTCAGCCTCACAAGCTAGATCCCATATTGTTTTGCCTCTCTGGATCAACAGGTGGAAAGGTTACTTGAGGTATAAGATTCCTTTTATCTTTTATTCTATAATATTGTTCCAGCTTATATAAATTATGTTGTCCTTCTGTTGTCCA
>VZTL01049159.1:28638-40034 GCA_013400535.1 Scopus umbretta | reverse complement strand
TTGGCTGCCACCAACAGCTATCAAGATGCTCAGTATCAGAGAGGCTGCCTTAATTGTCATCAATTCTCAATTACAGCAGACCTGAACACATTAAATCTTGCTAATTACTGAGCTAGAAAACAAAGGAAGGGTGAGAACTCAGGGTTACTAATCCACATGGCCACGCTCATGGAGTCTTTCAGCAAAACTGCATTCGGATCCAGAATGACTGTAGCTTCTGCTACTCTCTCCCACCCAACACACGGTACCCCACGTTTTCTCCCGATCTCTGAGGATTTCCCCCATTATTTTTTTTTTTTCACTTTCACCACACCACCCCAGAGACCTGCGCTTCCCTGTTACAGAGGAGGAAGAGACGGAGCTGCCATGGGATTTTTGTCAACGGTGGTCCTCAACCAGCTGGAAGGCCACTGGTGATTGAGACGGGACGCTCCATACGCGCTTTTAACAACTCAGCTGGCTGCCCACACGGCGCTGCCACCCCTTACAAATGTCAGGAGTAAACAATCAGGCCTGGTCCTGCACCTACAATAGATCTGGCACTGCACACAACTACGCCTCCAGGTCAGCCTTAACTTTGCTTTTCAATAAAAGCAGTAAATAAGGTGTACTAAGTACATCCCTCAATTCTTCGTTTGTTTGGACTTCCTTTGCTCTGAATTCATTAAAACTCTGCGAGTTAAAAATGGCTCTGCTGCGAGTAAACCAATATTGAAAGCAGCAGCAATAGAATCAATGGACTCTAGTTTGTTTGTTTGTCTTGAAATCTTGCCTTTTCCCTTTATTGGCATCATTTGAAAGGAAAGACCAGAGAACAGGGAGTTAGAAGAAGAAACAAACCCCCAAGAAGGAAAGCAGGACTTAAAGAAGCAAGGAGAAAAGAAAAACCCAAAGAAAGGGCTTCAGAAGGGAGTATTTTCTCTTCTTGTTTATGTTTTTGTTTCTATTAAGAAAGATTTTTGTGTTGTATGACTATGAAGGCGATTTGGTTTTCAATCAAGTACTGCAATCTTAACCTACTAATATTGGAAAGCAAAAATAAATGCTGATAATAAGATTTCCTGCACATCCACAAATGCCACTAAAACTGTTTTTACCTATGGCATCCAAGCTTCAAAATTCTGGGCTAAGCACTTATTTGGATGCAAGTAGCAAACAAGGAGATTCTGAGAAATTTGAAATTTTGGTCCTGCATGGATTTCCACATTGCTCAATCACCTTTTTTGGTAGTTCAGCTGAAGCAGATGGAACTACTCATAAAGAGGAACATTAAGCACGTGCTTAGCTTGATCATAGGTCAACCCTGAATTAAAATACACCAGACACTTTACTTCTTCCCTGTTTATTAATGAATCACTTCCAATATGACACAACACTGCAAAAACATGTAACATCCATACGGCACTGTTCTGATTGGTTCTAGCGCATAGATAGAATACCGAGGCTGATCTTGCTCCTCTCTTCACAGAATAATCAGCAAGAAATAGGTGATTTTCTTGCAAGAAATTCACGTGGGTTTGGTGGTGTGGGTTTTTGGGTTTTTTTTGAAAAGTGGATTTCCTTTGAACGATGGTCTATTGTGGTGAGCATTTCTGCAAGACAGACCACTTTTAAAAACGTTATAGACCACCACAAGCGCTTACACTCTTCCCTGTGTGGCTGTAGTTTGATACTTGATTCTGTACAGATGTCTGTACAGATGATGTCTAGGATGCATTCCCCACATTCTTTCATATTGCTTCTTCTCAATGTGATCTGGGGAGCAGATCTACCTGGCAGTGTTGAATGACACAGCAGCCAGAACTACAGAACCTGACTCTGCTAGCGCAGCCGTCAGGGAACCATGCTAAAAGCCATGCTTTGAAAGAGAGCAGAACTGACTGAGACTCACACCAAAGAGGCGTGTTCACCCCAGAGCCTGACTAGTCTGTATGACCAGGCTTCTGACCACTACCCCATAGCAGCTTGTGACCGAGCAGCTTGTGTTCTCCATTCTTCAAAATCAGGTTTCTGATCACTTTCCTGTTGCCAGAGCTGCACTCTCTGGACACTCCTGTCCAGCTACCGCACGCCGAAGAAATGCACAACCACTGACAGGCACCACCTGATGCCTCTTCAGCAGCACCAGGCACTTGCACTGCTCTCCTCCCTGAACTGCTCCACAACCTTCTTCATGGGCCAGGAATACTTTAATATTAACATACTGTTTTTGCCGCCTAGTTTCCCGATGAACAAACAATCACATGCAAGAAAGAGCAAAAAGTAGACAAACAGTACTAATAATCTAAGAAGACTGAATGACAAAATTTGAGTATCATGCTCCTGACCCGGTGGTTTATGCCGGACTGGCTGATGTGCTGATGGATGTAGATAAATACAGGTTTTGATCCTCTATTTTTCAGAGATGTCCAGGATTTAAGAAACTGAACAAGGAGAATTTCCCAGCAGACTGTACTCCTTTTCGAGGGACAAACATTGATTTGTTTATGCTTCCTGTTATCAGCTTGGCAAAGCTTAACCTTTTTATGGCAGAGCTGCTTATTTGTATTCTGATGAAGCGTACTGATGTTAACATTTAAGAAGAGCTTTTATCTGAAAAAAAATTGAAGTATTCCTATAATCAGGAAAAAAGTAAATGTTCCCTGCCATCTGCTCACGGGAGGCTGCTGTATTTCAACACACATTACAGCAGAAATGTTACTCATATAACCATAAAACTTTTATTACTGAACTTAGCTACATATTTGACAAGACTTTCACAGAAAGTGAGATGACTTTTAGAAAATGTTAATTTAAATATGTTCAAGTGTAAAAAACTGAACAAATTAATGAGAAAATAACTTGCTTCAACTTACTGCATCTCAGATTTGGTTGGTCAAGCTCCAGCCCAATTTTGACACGATTTCTGACATTTTGTGTTATTGTAATGACACAGAAAGTATGCCACCTCTGAAGAGGGCTGGGTCTTACAATGTGCAGTGGCTCCTTTCAAACCACAGTGGATGCTTACTGGCTCGTAGGTCACGTGGAGGAACAGCAAGATGAGAACTTGGCAAGAACTGTCTGCCCGCTCCTCTTCTGCAGTTATCATTGCTAAATGAAGTTGCATCTTGTTTCTCCCAGTCAAGTGTGCCCGGCTCTTCATTTGCAGCATGTCACTGACAATGTAGATACAATGCAGAAATCAGAAGCTTTCTTATAAAACATCCATTCAAATTACAGAAAAAAACACAACTTCAGAGCATGCCAAGCACTAGACTGTAAAATCCAAAAAAACACTTTACTAATGCATTTTTCTGAAGGTAAAACATAATAAAAACATCAAAAACTCTCCATAGTCTCTTGCACCTAGATTGCTCTTAATTTCTAAGTCCTCAAAAAGTATTACAGACTAATACACATAAAAGCAGAAGGGTTCAGGCTGCTGCATACAACTTCGCTTGCTTTCCCAATTCACAGATAGGTGTTTTGTTCAATTCCCTTCAAATGAGGGAAAAAATCTGCTTGGAAACACAAATGACTTATGTTTTTCACTTAAGAGCTGACTTTTTTCTGAAATTCTTTAAGTGAAACATTGAAGTGTTTACTCATTTGTTGCTTACTTTTTTTCCCCATGAGATCAATGAGGTATTACTTGAGGAAATGTGAAATTAAGCACCCACACTAACTGTAAACTTGCAGTGAAAGCTGTGAGGCCAGAATTTCTCTCTCAGAAGTAACTATCCTCCATGTTTATGAATTTATTTTCCTGGCTGTGGGGAATCCTGGCATCCCTCCTTGCCGCAAAATTGTGTCCACAAAGGGCCACTGGAACTTCTTAGCATTCTGATGCTGAGACAGTGAGCCTGGGGAATCTCAGCCATGTGGAGGAGAAAAAAAAAAACACCCAAACAAACCAAAACTAACTGCTACTCATACGGAGGATAGCACATGCTCTTTTCAGACTTGGTCTGCAAGGGAAAAAGATGCAACTACTCTTGACCCATCTGCTTTCAGTTTCATTTACACTTTGTCCTGAACAAAATCTAAGGCCTTCAGGATTTCCTTCTCTTAACGTAATGCTGGATCAGCAACATTTTTAAGATAATGAAATAACTGTATGCCATTACTTTTTATTATTTTTTTAAATGTGACATCTATGAAGTTACGTGTTTATCATCTCCCTCCTCCCTGCGACACCTGAAATTTGAGTACATTAGATGCAAGGACATGGAAAATAAAACCACTTAATTATGTTATACTGCAAAGCACCCTAAAACAACTGCACATAGAAGTTCCACGCATGACTTGTTATTCGTTATCTAGGTATTGCAGAGACCCGCACTGATGCGGTAACAACACTTGACATAACAATATTCCTAGAAAAACACAACCCATGTCACACTGCTACAAAACACACTTTCACACAGCCTTTTAATTTATGGCATTGCAAAACGAAAGCTAGAGGTGGTTCAGACACGAAATAAGAATGTGCCATGAGAAAGTGATATACGAAGGAGAAATGCACGTTTAGGGTACATGGTATAAATCAATAAAGCCCATATTGTTTAAAGTCTGCATAAGATCAGAAGATCAGCTAACTTGATCGTTTAAAGTTGTTTCCAGTTTATGCCCACCATGTGTGGTGCTTCCCTGTGGTTTGTTATTTTACTTCAATGGCAGAGGGAGGAAACCAACAAAGCTCGGTAACCATACTGCATAGCACGATGTAACCATGGAAGCATTTGTCCACTTGTCAGACCCTCTCCAGAACGATTCAGCCATTCATTTCATTGAATCAATACTGAAGCTTTTAAGATTTATTACTCGAGGGTGGAGGAAAACTAATAAAACAAATTCCTTGTTGCTTCCCATTAAATACATCTTGTCGCGGCAGGCATATTAATACCTTGTAAACACTTTACTGATGTCCTGTGGGCTACGTTACTGTCTCTCCTTATGCAGGGATTACTCGTCATGTATTTGCATTAACATGCCTGATACTCACTGAAAGAACTTAAAGGTTTCTGACACATTCTGCTGTCCCGTATAGAAGCTGAATCAAACTGAAAGACAAAAGTTGTAAGAAAACAGGGGTGGAGGGAATCCGTTTTAAAATTCATGAAAATGCTCCTGTCAAAGAGTTTCTATGTCTGCTAGATCACTCTTTTACTTATGTCATAAACTGGACGTCTGTAGTCATGCTTTAAATGCTTTAAAAAGTCGAATGGGATAATTTACTTTACAAGTACTTTCATCCTTGTTCAAATACACTATAGTCACCTAAAAATGACAAAAGATAAAAGCAAAACTGACACCAGCGCGTTTTGTATGAAAAACAACCACTTCTTAAGCCCTACACTGATAAATATTCTAGATTACAGATAGGTATAGCACATGATAAATTTTTCATTTTTTTTAAAACAACTTTACACTGAAAATTTCAAAGAAAGCATAGCAGGATGTTTACAATTACAGTACCGTTACTTTTACTAATATCAGGAGCAGAGAGCATTCATTCACCGGTTTAGTTTACACTTGCATGCCATTATAGGTGAAAATCGAAGGCACCTTAAGCACAGAGTTCAAACACTTGTCAATATAGCAGGCTGTGAATGCCATACCTGCTTCTACACTAAAGCTTTTCAAGACTCCGAATCAGATCCTTTGCCGTGAGATAGGCTCCCTGCTCCGGCTCCCACTCCCTTCTACTGTTCCCTCTCCCTTTTGTAAAAGCTGTTCAGCGTACCCCGCTACTCCAGCCGCGAGGAGCCTAAAACAAAGGATGAAAGTATTGCTAGGATATTGCAGACAACTGCCTCGCTTGCCTGTAAGGCCTCTCTTCACGTGGGAAGAGCAGTAGAAGGGTGGAAGAAGAGGCGGGACTGCACGGGTGTATCGGGGCCCGCATGAGGGCACTTTCCCACTCGGAAGAATGACATCAAAGGACTGTTTGCCAGCGAAAGATTCTCTCAGTTGTAGCCGTAGGGAGCAATGTACCAATACAGAGTATGTCTGCAGTAAAAAAGTCGTGTGCTGGTGGGCTTGTAACCGAGGAAAGGCCTGTATCAATGAAGATGCAACCATACTTACATAGCTGTGCCACCAGAAAGGGCAAATTATGAGCACCAAGGAGGCCAGCGAAAGCTTCTGCCACAGCTGAAATCCCAATACGTAAAAAATACCATACAACATTCCAATACTTCCTGTGGGGGGAAAAACTATCAAAATCCTTAGGCTTTTTTTTTTGTTGTTGTTCCCAAAATTAAGAAGAGGAGATTACTGGAGCGACAAAAAGCCAGTATTCCACAATCAAGAAAGAAATTTTCAACAGGCATGCATCTTGGTGCAACAGCATAGTAACAATTCAATCAGACACAAAATAAAAAGTAAATCAGTATACAGGTTATAGGGAAGGGAACGAGGGAGAAGACATTTCAAATTACACTGTATGAATCGCAGATTAAAGACAATAAGGGAAAACCATTGGGGTGGCAAGACAATGACAAGTTTAATGACCATATTTCAAATCTCCATTAACAATCAATTCCAAAGACACAAAAGGAAGTTTAGACTATAAATGCAGCCTGACAGCAAACCTAGCCAAAATAATGCAAAAGGCTGATGTGGGATGTCACTTATAAGGAAGTAAAAGAAACGAACGGAGTAAGTATGTGATCTTATACAAATAGTGCAATTTGGTTTAATTCTGAAAGACTATAAATTTGAATGACAGTAGTTGCACTGGTACACAGAACAGAATAGTTGGAGGACTTACGTTTTAAAAGTAAAGACATAGCACAATGCTAGTAAGCAGCACAATCCTGTGAAATGATTTAAGAACTATCTGGTAGATCTCAAAAAATCATTCTCCAGTAAGAGATTACGAACAAAATATAGATTTCATTATAAACAAATGAAAATACTTCTATTATGTCGTTCAACAAGGGTTACAAATAGCTCTGCTGCTCCTCAACACCCTCTCCCTTGTGAATACAAAAATCACAACTGGATGTTTGTGATGTTAATATTAGCAGAAAGGAAATGACAGTATTGCAGTGATATGGCTCACCTGGTAAGCCGGTTCCATTGAAACAAGTCACGTTAACACTGCTGAATACCTCCAAAGCTAAAATATAGGTTATACCTTACAAATGATCTTCCAGATCATTTTCACCTGAAGGAACTCTAGCAGAGGATCAGCTCACCGTAAGTGTCCGACATGATGCTGTGACTGGGAAAAAAAAAAACCAGCGTTAGCGTGATCTTCAGATACATCAGCAGTAGATTATTGACAAGTAGTTGGGGTGGGTGAATCATTTACCTTTGTATGTAGCACTAATGGGGTGGATATTTGAAACTGCATAAAGTTCTGATTTCCACATTTTAAAAACAGTGCCAAAACCCACAGAGAATGCAGACAGATCAAATTCCCAAAAACTGAGAGCTAGAGAAAGCAGAGAGCAAAAGTTAACAAGCTCTGAATGTTTAATTCATTTAAGAAAAAAAAAAAAAAAAAAAAAAGGGAAAGGCTTGACTACAGCGCAAAAGATTTCCTCAGAGAAAAAACAAGATGAGCACTGAAAGGGTTCTTTAATGTACTCAGGGAAACCATATCAAAAAGTAACAGCTATTCCTGGACCTAACTACAGGTTCATTCAGCTAAAATAGGAAGGAATCTATGACAACTTTTAAAAAAAACCCTGAACTTCAGTTACCACACTACAGAAACTCTTATTCATCAGTACAGGTATACGTATAGGAATTCAGAATCTTACAGCAAAATCCATCTGAGAATAATTTGAAATAAATTTTCAAGAGTCTATACTCCATTTTTGCATACTGCCTTTGCCGTAACTGAATGATTTCGCTGGCAGATTCTCTTATTCAGAGGATACCTGAGCTGAGCAAAGTAAAACGTAAATCAGAAGCAAATATGCAGTTCTTTACAGATTTTTGAAAACTAAATATCAAACAACCAATGCACCCTACTGGCTGTGTTATGGAAGGTACACAGTGTATTTCCATTATGAATGCATATTAAATAAAATTAATTAAAAAGTGACAAAAGGGAAGCAGCAAATACATGAAATATCAAATCGGGAAACAACAGTCTCAACGCAAAGATAATTTTTCATTTATTCTCATTAAAGCCGTAACAATACTAAATTAAACAACTAAATTTTCTGGTCATTTTTAACCCATTTTAGAGTGAAATGGTTGGAACCTTGCTAACTAAAAAGGGTTTCTGCTCATTTTGAGGATCAAGGCCCAGATGCAAATACTTACAGTTAAATGCGCACATGCCAGTATTTCCACTGGAGAAGAGACCGCTCTGCAAGTGTCTGCAGACTTAGCATTACTTGCTTCCTGCATGCTTTTACAGTTCTCAAATAGCTCCTCTTACTGCACCTTACACATCTCGCAGTCAGACACTGCTTAATAACCTCACACTTTGTTGGGACTCCATTGGAGCTGCAGGTCTACCTTCACGTTACTATTTCCTACCAGTTTAGTACCACTCCCAAGTGGCAAGCAGGGAAGCAGAGACAGACAAAGGCTGTACATTTATTTCTGTACGATTCTTTTTATTGAGTCATAGCTAATCATTCAGGCAATTAAAACATACACTTAGATACTTGGCACTAGCTATCTAAATGCAAATCCAGCCCTGTGGTCCCGAACCATGGAATGACTTGAAGACGTACAAACGCAGTGGTGGCACATGACATGTATGTCACTTCCAGACAGAAAGAACATATTGGTTTTTTTAATTGCAGATGACTAACAAGTCATATCAGCCCCCCAACACCTCTCTTACAGTTCCTCTCTATTAATTCCTTAAGATCTTTTTAATATTCCTGCGCGTATAATTAACTTCTTAGCTCAAATCAAGCCACACAAGATATAACATGACCAAGGGGAATGTGGTAGAGATCCCTGCGGTTGCTCTTGGAATGCCTCGGAGTGATTAACGCTGACCCTGTTGCTCATTGAGAATGCACTATTAGGATATGCAAAGTAACTTACATGGGGATGGAGAAAGGCTGTGTTCCTATTAGCATTCATGGGAGCTATGCAGCTACAGTCTTGTTCATCAAGTTTGGAATATACCCTTTTGTTATTGATGGGAAAATGTCACTAGTTACAAATGGTTACACACAGGGGTGTTGCGGGGTCAAAGCAAACTCCAACACTTTCTTTCCCCCCTCTAAGGCAGAGTGCTGCTTCAGCAGTTCTTTTTTTGACCTGATGGTACACCTCTTTAGATAAAAGAAGTGGTGAAATTCCCTGCCCTGACCTCTTCTGCAGCCTCACCACCCAAACATTAAAGAAAACCTCCAAAAGATATGCCATTAGCGGTGTATGATGGGACGATCGTCAGACAGCGCTGTAGGCATCACCGCGTATGAAGTCTGCCTTCAAACTCCTCTCCAGGTCCACCCACAGCTCTGACGGGTCTCATAAAACAGTCTTTCAACAGCATGAATAGGGTCTGAGTCATCAGTTTCCCAGCTACAGACAACCATGGTTGCTTCACTTCTATTACTGAAAGCTTCCTTTAAAAACCAAAACAAAACTGGTTGGTGCTGCAGATATTCTTTGCCAGATGTGGCATGACTCCTCTTAATAGATGGAATTCCCATCCACCGACTTACAATTGCTTTTCCTCAACTTGAGATCCCACGAGAAAACTTAGGGTTTATGGGCAATTAATTCCATTTTGTCACCGTCAGTATTGCTCTTGCTGGAAATGCAGCTGGTGGAAGATTCAATCTGCCTGCGTTTTGCCGTCCCCAGAAACACAGAAAATCATTCTGGGACAAGAACGTTCACACATTTGTCACGTAACCTGACAATCCAAGCTCGCCTTTGCTGTATAGCGGCCTCTACGTAAGGCTGTACCTAAGGCCTTCGGTGCCACTACGGTAATTAGCACAAGCTGTGCATCTGACCCACGATAAAAATAGAAGGCTTATTTCTGAACAGGCTTTGAGCGGGAAGATGCTGTGAAATACATTGAAGAAAAGAAAATATCACTAGTTCAGCAACTAAATGGTTTAGAAATAGTCTCCCGACTTGGAAGAAACTTTGGTCTGAGGGAACTCTGATTACACTTGGCATCTACAGCAATATTTTCACAAATGCAGAATAAGAAAGCCTGAAAAATAGCTTCTACTAACGGTGCCCAGCCTCCTGCTGGAAGGAAATCCTGTTTACACATTAGTACTCTTCCATGCTCCTCCGCAAAGGGCAGCAATCAGACCTGCCTGACCTGGCCAGCTCGTATGTTATGCTTACTGCTGACTTCTGCACTCGAGAGTATTTATATTCTTTCATGCAAACTTTCTCTTACTTACAACATAGAACTTCTATGCTCTTGACAGAACACCTATGCTGAAACGTATCGCTTTTCTTGTCGGTGCTATTTGGCTCGGGAGTGGCTAGACAGCCTTAGGAATACTTTTAATTTTACCCAATCCGTCCCACCAGAGAGCATTATTTTAAGGTAGGTACTGGCATATAGATATCTTTAGTCTTTACAATAAGCTGAGAGACAAGAACGCACTGCACCTCGACAGCTTATTTTTCAGCGCCTGGAAAACGCAACTCCTACCTTCTTCAGCTTCTGAGGGTGCGAAGTGTGACACCCAGCAGAGCTCATGTTTATGCCTCGACGCAAGCAATTTCGTTTTCAGCACCCACGTCACAAAAGAATTCTGCCTTTCTTAAAACCAAACACATTTCTAGCCTCTCTGGTTGTTTGGGAAAAACTGAATGCATCACGTAGCACAGCTTGAAAACAAAAGGCAAAATACGCCCTTATTTAAAATTGCGTTCTTAAGATTGGTTTTCGCCTGCTGAGGAGCCAGACTCGCAACCGGATTTGCCTTCACCGACAACGCAGTCGTGTCTTCCGACGTATTCAGCCTAACCTTAGCGCTGTCAGCTTTTCTAAGAAACGCTGTACTGGTTCCTGCCGTGGGCAGAAACTTCCTTGCAAGGCCGCATCAGAAGAAAGCCAGGCTAGACTACCCGTACTGTTTAGGCTAGGAAGGCTTCCCACGACCGCCTGTGGCCTCTGCGACAGCTGCCGGCAGCTACCCGAGTGGGTTCGGGAAGGAAAACTGAAGTATCTGCAGGGCTTACAGTTTCTCTCTCGTGAGAAAATCCACCGGCGTGGGCTCGACACCTGCGGCACCGGTCCTGGGGATGCGGGGGAAGGCGCGAAGGGATGAGGAGGGGCTGCCTGCCCACCCGCAGCCCGAGCCAGGCGGAAGGGTGGCGCAGCCTGGGAGAGGAGCCGCACGCTGCCACAGGCGAGGAGGGCTCTTCGAAGGGTTGTTTTCCTGGCACAAATCGGGGACGGCTTCGCGTCCCGGCAAGAGACGGGGCTGAGCGGGACGGGGCGGGTG